>BSAI01000125.1:6041925-6089079 GCA_036245035.1 Adrianichthys oophorus
GCACAAACCTAAAGTTATGCACGAATCAAGAATTATGCATGCACAAATCTAAAGTTATGCACGAATCAAAATTACGCACGCACAAATCGGACTGATACTTATTTCTCTCCATATGCTTTGACCCTTTCTTTCCAACAACCGTAACTCTGTCTATGTAATTTAACGTAACTCAAATCAGCTGATTCACGTTGATTGCGTAAGAGTTTTGGTATGTCAATTATTATAATGATAATTATTATTATTATTTAGGTCTCGCCGGCGACATCTCGGGTGTTAAAGTTTTAACTGCTTCTTCGTATCCAGGCTGGACAGACAAAGAGGCGAGGATGAGCTCACCAGATCAGATTTAGCAGAGATTTTCAACTTACTTTAGCTGATGTAAACAATATTTAGCTTTTTTTTTTTTTGGTGAAATGTTCTAGTTTTTTAGAAATGGTGCCTTTTGAAATCTGTTTTTCTGTGTAGCAGCTTCTTCTCCAATGATGCTGTCCAGCCCACAGGAAAAGCTGTAAAGGGATTTGTTACCATAAAAATATGAACGTAACAGACTGCATAGAGTGGTTTTCTGAAGAGTCAGAGTTAGTGTTCCATGTGGACAGTTTTCTCCTGGTCATGCGCCTCCTCCTCACCTCAAAGATCTCCTCTCGGGACACCTCGATGCGACAGTGTCCCGCCTGCGGCTGCTGCAGCGACAGCTCATGGCGAAGCAGCTTCAGCTTATGCACCAGGTCTCTCTCGTAACGCGCCGCCACCTCCCCGTCCCCTCCTCCGTTCCCGCTCACTCCTCCGCCTCCCCCCTCCTCAACCCCCACATCCATCTGGGGGGCCTGGGATGACTCCTTGGCCTGGGATTGCTGGCTGGTGGGTTGAAAGCAGCAGGAAGTCAGTGGATGTAAAACAGGAGCGGGAATAATGCCAGGGGGAGTGGGCAGCACTGCAAGCCGAGCAGCTGGATCTACAATCATCCCACATCTCTGTGAGGAGCACCTTTCAGTTTAACCAGCACAGAGGCGTAAACACAGATGATGAGGGTTAGAGGAAATAAGACTCAGCAGACAGCAGCACATCTGCCAGACAGATGTGGGCGGAGCTTTATAATGACGGCAAGTTTTAGGAAAAGATCCAGAAGACTGAGACTGACAGACAGTCTGGATGGAGAGTGCTTTCAGAATGTTTCGATCAAGTCAGACGCTAATCGTTACGTCAGCTTGATTAATGAAGCTGTGCAGCAGTGGGCTCATTATTAGCTGATCACAGGTTCAAGTCCAGGACTTGGTTTTAATCCAGTTCCATCAAGTGTAAAAGTAAGAAATGCTGCTTGTGTCAATAGCTCTACTTGCTCAGATATTTAAGTTTGCTTTTTAAATTAAAATTAAAGAAAAGTCTTATTTTGCAAATTTCCAAAAGAAAAAGACACATTCAGGAGCAGCTCAGTCGTTTGTTGTAGATGCAGCTGCATGATCGCTGGAACAGAAAGTCATTTGGGGAAAAAAAAGACAGAGTTTTATACAGTTGTAAAAGAAAAAATATCATCACCGAAAAACTTCCAACACTTCCAAAACTATACGATTTAATTGGGCTCTATAACATTCAATTTCTCAACTCAACTTTATTTATATGGCGCCTTACAATGACCGACCAGAGTCAAACAAGGCACTGTGCATTTAAAGCTCAAAACATTAAAAGCAACAACTGAACGCTTAAAACTACTGAAAGTAGAAATGAGTGCCATAAAAACACAAGACAGAAGCAAAAAGAGTAAAACATTCCAGCAGAGTCGTTTGCTGTGTCAAAAGAATGGCATTAAAAATAGGTTTAGAGGAGTTTTTTTAAGTAATACTATCCGACAGTTCACTGTTTTTGTTTATTTTTCTCCTTTTGGAATGATTGTGTGGAACTCCTCATTTCTTGATTGTGATATTTTATGAGATTTCTAGAGTAAAAATGACTTGCTGCATGGACAGATCCTTTTACTAATTTCCTGTGATTTTCTTCTTATGATTTGTGCTCTTTTTTCCTATTTTTAGGCGACATGTCTTTTGCCGCGAAATCAAAGATTTTCTCTAAAAATCCAAAGGTTGGTTTATCAGTCTTTTAGTTCATTTCTTTTGAACTTCGTTGAGTTGTTCGACTGCACATACCTGATTATGTTGTGCAGTCGGGGGTCTGTGAACTGTGTGGTTCGATTGTTGTGGTCGACAAAGTAGATGCGGCCGGATACGGTGCTGCGGATCTCCCAGCCGACAGGTAAAGGGCCGAGCTCCTCGCAGCTCACGCTCGCCAGGTCCCTGCAGACATACAAACGCAATAATGTTTCCTCTCTGCTCAGACCCATGACACGCCCTTCTCTATTGCAGCAGTTTGTTCTGAGATCTCAGTGTAGTCATACCGAGGTATCCGCGGATCGTGCCAAGTGCTGACCCCTGTCTGTGTGTGAAGGAAATACACCTGGCCCTGAACTGTCGTTCGCTGCTCTGTTAAAATAAACAAAAGGGATTTGACCACAAACGCCACAAATGCTGGGAGATGTTTGATCTCATGCCTCAGACTGACCGTATCCCTCAGGTAGATCAGGCGGTTGATGCCCAGGGGTTCTGTTCTGAGGGGTGTGGCCGTGCCCTCTGGAGTCCTGCCCTCGGATTCGTTGCGTCTGCAGATGGTTCTCCAGGACAGGCGATTCCAGCCGGCAGCTCCACCCCCCTGCAGCACCGGTGGAGTCGGAGTACGGCAGCGGCTCTTCGCTGAAACAGCCCTCAAAAACAGGCCTATGTGGAGGTAAATGCAAACTGAGTCTTCCTGTGGAACAAATAAACGCTCGACAGGACGCAACTCAACGTCCCTGCAGATAAACTCCGTCCTAAAAGGCTTGTTTGCTCCTCACCCATCGTTCTCCAACAGTCCTCTGCAGTCCACTACAGGCCCACCACTGCCAATGCGGTCCCGGGTCTGCAGGCTCACTGGAACCCAAGACGGAACACAGAATAAGACTTACTTTTCTGAGAAAAGGCCATCTTTCTTTCTTTTTGTGAGGTGTCATGAAACATCTCCCAGGCTCTCATTAGTGACCTAAGCATGACCTTAACCGTCACCCTCACAATGTTAAGGTTGGTTATTGGTTAAGGTTGGTTAAGATTGGTTAAGGTTGGTTATTGCCTGCTGCAGAGTGTACTCTGCAGCAGGCAATATGTTTGTTCATACACAGTAAGAAAAACAGGAAGTTGGGCTTTTTCTAGTCTGAACATTAGAATGCTATGAGAAGCTAAAGTTCAGAAATCCAATGAGCATCTCACAGCAGTGACAAAAACATCCACAGCTGTGAGACACCAGCTTTGTGTGGATTTAGAGAAAAAAAAACATTTTTGAGGTTGAAACTGAAAATCTGTGGCCTATGACTGAGGAAAAGAAGACAGAAGGTGAATGATCTAGCCCAGGTTAGATCACACAGTTCAGAATGCACCAAGGCGGAATGCTAGTGTGACAATAAAAGGAACTAAAGTCTAGATCAGCTTTCAAATGTAGCCACTGGACAGTTGGTTCCACAGTGCAGTCAGTCAACAGAAATAAATATGTTAACACTGTAGCTCAGAAACCTTTTTTTTTTCACTTCTGTTTAAATTTAAAATCCAATTAAAGTTGCATGCTGCATGTTTCTCTGTCCTGTGACACACAGCTCTTGAAAGACCCCTATGTGACCTATGGAGTCAAAATGGCCGCCACACTGAAGGTGATAGGCCATAGCAACAATAATGTTATAGGCTTGATTTGTGCTTTTTAACACCCATGTTCATTTTCATGATGACGTGCAAAAATAATTTTTGTGATCTCCTTGGCAACTAGGCTGTTATACCAGCGAGCTTGCCATCGCCATGTCAGAGTTTTGGAGAGGAAAGTTGTTTGCATTTTTAGGCAACTGATCAAAGAATAGTGACAAAACGTCAAAATATCTATAAGTAATGTGTCTAATGGGAACTTAAAACTCATGAAAGGCCATTTTCAAGATGGCTAACAAGGTCAAAGGTAGGCAGACAAAATTGCAAATTTATTGTCATCACGATTGTCAGCTGGTGCAATACGCATATTGCAAAAGAGAGTAAACTGCGATGAATAGTAACCTTAAATGTTTACACACATACTAAAACAATGCTATTTATCAAATTAAACAGATCCCTTTATGTATTTAAATAACTAGATGGACCCATTTTGTGTTAGATAGCCTCCTATGTAGACGAGGGTCTTTTGGTGTTTAATTCATGTTAACTTTTATTGAAACAAAACTGTCAAATGGAAATGATATAAAAGTTGTTTTTTGTTTTGCTTTTTGTTCATGTATCGCAAGTCATTTTGTCATGGCAATATTGTTATTACTACAATATTTTCCTCATATTGTGCAGCCCTAGCCAAAGGTCAAAGATTCCAGTTTTTAGCTGTTAGTTAGGTCCTGACAAATAATCAAGTAGGGATGTCAAATTATCGCGTTAATAAGCGTTATTTTTTTGCGTTAACATAATTCTTAACCTATAAGTATTGTCGTGTTTTCAAATATAGAAAACAAAGGTCCAACTGTTTATGTGCAGGAGCGTTTTATTTGAACTTGCCTGAAAACGCTGCCTACTCTTCTTCCAGTGTAGGTCTTGGTGTCTGTGTACCGCTGAGCACAAGGAGCACGCCACATTACTGTTGTGACGCTGTCAATTGTTTGTGTATGCAGGACGTGCTGCATTGCCGCTGTCAATGTGCGACATCGCACTGTGAAATGAGGTGTGTCAACATGTTTTATAGTATTATTAAGAAGTTTGTGGTCAATATTTTTGGATTGCTCAGGAAAGGGCTTCCTATTGTTTTTATGTGTTAAATTAGAGCAATGTGGACACGATGTTTGTTCTTGTGTTGTTTGTTTGCTTTGTCTTTTTTAAATTGTTCAAGACAGAAAAAAATTGCCCCTTGTTGGTGTAAAAGTAAAGGCTGACTTCATTAAGGTTGTTTTTTGTTGTAATTTGATCTTTTACTGTGCAACAGTGTTATGAACTTAAATGAAAATACCTCAAAATGACGCATTTTACAGCATCTATTAGGTTAAAATTGATTAATTAATTACAGGTCATGATTACTTTATCGCACAAAAAAATGTATCGCATGACAGCACTATAATCAAGTAATTCATATATGCTGCAGAACTATATAAACACATGATTAGATAAGTGAAAAATAGTGCATTGATATTTTTTAAACAAAATTTGCTTTCTTTTAGTGGCTCCCTGTCATTTCAATATTATTTTGGTGAATGGTAAACATACCTTTATTTCTTAATACTGACATTGGCAACCCATGGAGTTCAAGATCAAAAGCGACAGTGAGTTTTGTTGCATAAATAAATAAACACGTCCAGCTTACCTACAATCTGACCTCTGACTGCATCACTGTCAGAGGGGTTGAGCTTACAAAGATCTAGTCGCTGGTCTAAAATGACAAGTAAAAATGTAGAAATTTGATAAATTAGAAAATCTTTAGAAAAAAGGAACGCAAAAAAAAAAATAGATCACACTTACATCCTGTGTCTTTTAACCTGCTGATTGCGTTAGAAAGCAGTCGTATACAACCCAGAAACCCCGCCCCCTGTCGCTTGTGAATCTTCTTGTGGTTCCATATACTGATGGTGATGGAGTCGGTTTTTCCAATGTAGCTGAAACAACATTTTAAATCAGATTTTTTTCCTTAGCAGGCTTTGGAAAAAGGCAGTAGCGTCTGAAAGTCACTTGTTGAAACAAATCAAGAGTGTGCATAAGTGGAACCACAAACTTCCTCTGTGTTGTGACATAAAGATCTCATTAAAAGTCCTGTGAAAGCACAAAAAGTCGTTTGACTCACAGGTCATAGTGTTGGTTCCACTTGGGGTCCAGTGTGCTCTTGACTGTGTCTGTGGAGTGGCACTGACCTGATCCGTCTACCACCACCTTGGCAAACGGATCCGGAAGGCCTGCACAAAAAAAAAAAAAAAAAAAAAAAACCCACACACACACACACACAACTTTAATCCAACTTCAAATCAACACAGCATTGATGTTGCTTTATTAACAATAATAATTCAATTTAAAGCATTGGCTAACGTTGCAGAAAATGCCTACAATCATTTACTAAAAGGTACTTACGAAAGAAATCCTTCTTTGCAAGGTTTTTGGCACATAATACTGTAAGAGAAGAAAAGACAAAGTGAGAGACAGACACAAATGTGGCTGATTCCACCGTGTGTGGGCTGCTGGGGTGAATTCTGCTATCACTGCTGCTCGTGAGAATAATAATGTGAAGAACTTTTGTAGATACAGACGAAGTCCTATGAAATTATATCAGAACTAGGCACACGGCAGTGACGTCTCTTACTTATCCTCTCTGAACTCAAACAAAAAAACTGAATTTTTGTAAATACCAATAAAAAAACAAACCTTCAAGATCCAAAGGACAAACTGCTTCTTCATAACTACAATATTAATCATCATTTATGCCAAAGAAACTATGACTATGTCCACTCTAACCCTGCAAGATGTGAACAGACCAAACCACAGGAAAAAAGTCATGCGGTTCAGACAGCTGTTTGGTGGCAGCATTTTCCAAAATAAGCACAGACAAGGATGAAAAATAAGAAGAAAGCCAGAAAGTTCAATTAGTCTTCTGGCTGCCGTATTTGTAACCACAGCTCCACATTTACCCACAGACGGTTTGCAACCTTTCCAGGCACAGCAGAGATCAGATAAGCCTCAAACCTTAGTCAGATGCATACCCAGTCAGGGTTTGACCTATACTGTGTTGTGGGGTTTTCTGAGGGTCATATAGGGGAGCCAATACATCTTAAGGGGAGTGCAAGCGTGTTTTGCTGCTCCGTTGAGGCCTTAAAGGATGTCATGAAAATGGAATGGGATGCGCCGAAGTGAAAGTTTTTGTCCAAAGCCAAAAATAAATAAATAAAATGCTTGTCCAAATACCAAATAGTGGCCGAATATCAAATGAGGATGTTGAGTTTTTCTTTGTTTTTTTAAATATTGCAGTAATAAATGTCCGATTAACGCAGATGCGGTTAAGGTTTTGGCCGAAGAACCCCCTTGTGACAATTCAGTTCCGCAGCCTCTGCAAACTGCAGATCTTTTATCGCTGTCAAGCTAGGGGTACAACGGATCACAAAACTCACAGTTCAGACCAAGTCATGGTTTTAGAGTCACAGTTCGGATCATTTTTCAGATCAGTAGGAAGAAAGAAAAAAAAAGGCAAAATAATTCAATTAAAGCTAAAATTTTTATTTTATGAAAAGTTTGACAACATATATTTTTAATAAAACATATATAAAGTACTTCAAAACACAAACGCACATAAACATTACATTTTTAAAATTGGATGGATGGAACAAGTTTAAATTCTTCACTATGTCCCCTGCTGCTGCAATACCCCCCCCCCACACACACACACACACACAGACACACACACACACACACACACACACACACACACGCATCAGCAGCTCTCTCCACTTCTGCGTCTGTTTCTGTGGGACAGACAGACATCCACGTTCCAAGAAAATCTCTGAATAACAATCTCAACAACCCAAACGTGGAAGAGTGTTTACCGATGTTCTTTGTAGAACTCTTCAAAATAAATAAACCTGATCGCTGATCCGCATCTTTTGAGTTTGAGAAAAATTGAGGTCATAATTGGGTGCTGTTTGATTTAAAAAATTGATGTAAATGATGCGCGCCAGGGAGTGGGGGTGGGGAGTAGGGCGTCCGCAGTACAGGTGTGCCAAACTGTGGCGAGCGATTTGTACGATTCACCGTTACACACACCTATGTCAAGCACTTTGAAATATTTCCACACAGCCAACATTCACCACCTGAGAGTTTCCCATGGGTGGTGTGGAAGGAGTACACACTTATCACTTGAAGAGCACTAGCGGGCTACTTGTGCAAGGTTTGAAAGAATGAAAAATTCATTTGCTGTACCTGAGCCTCACCCTTAGTTAAGCCTGCATGACGTATAGCTGTTTGCTATGACCCGTCATCCGCAGAAAGCCAGTAAAAAAGAAAAAAAAACATGCATGAACATTTTGGCTCTACGTGATTACTGAGCAATCCACAACTTGATATCTCCTGTGGGCCACTTGCATACCCTGTACAGGTTGCCCGCAGATAGCCAATATCCACCAGTAAGGGAAGTTTTAAGGAAGACCACCAATGTGAAAGCGGACCTTAAGCCTTGTTTCCACTGAGCGGTACAGTACGGTCAGGTTGAGAATGCTCTAGGCAATTTAGGTGAGCGTTTCCACTTCAAATTGGACCATCACGGGGCATACGGGGGGTGTAGATCAAATACGTTAGCTTTGTGTCATAGTAGTGTGACTTCAGCAAAAGCAAAGCTAACAACAAGGATGGTCAACCAGCAGCTCATTTTTCCCCAACTTGGCTTTTGGTACTTTGTATATCCAAAACATTTAATGTTGTTTGAGAGAAGATTGCGGGAGGCCAAGAGGAATACATCTGCTTTCTTTTGTCATAATGACCTTTTGTCAGCGCAATAATCAGTCCATCCCATTTTTCTTTGGACCCACAACCAAAGGGGGCCCAAAATGGTACTGTTTGGTCCGGCTTTATGTGTCTATTTTATAATGGAAACACTCAAAATACCAGACTGGAGCGGACCGTCCTATTCAGTGGAAATGACGTTCAAGTGGCATCGAATCTCAATCCCTTAAAAGTCCATTCCTTCATTTCAACAAGCTCACATAGTTCCAGAGTTCCAGTCATGTGTCAAGGCATTTTAATAATGATCATTTTGACTTTTGTGTAGCATCAAAGACTGTAGAAATAAAAACTGGACTCTGGTGAACCATAAACGAGTGAAACTTTAAACTCCAGAACAGGATTAAATTTAAGCCTAAAAACCATTATCCCTACAACTAAACCATCGTTTGAACTCTGATCTTGTTCATTAATGGAGCCGTTTTCCCTCTAAGAATTTAGTTACCCAGCTGGTTCAGATGTGGTAAATGTGATGACATGTGTGTCTGGTGCAGCCCGGTCTATTTCCTATGATTAACGCACCAAGAATGGCTGCAGGATATCCTTCCATCTTCCCCGTCAACAAATTTTATTCCTCTAGCCTTTGACTCACACATTCCACAAAGGAGCATCAGCTTTTCTTTGGAAACAATACTGTTCCTGAAGAACAGAATTGGGTACGGGACAAGCTGGAGGGAAACGGGATACTTTTTCCAGCTTTTGCTGACAGAGTCTCAGCTCTAATTTCCCCTTATTTCTACCCCCAAAACATGTTACACACTCATTCAACAACTGATCCACTGCTTTCTTAAAGCGACTGCACCGACCACTAAATGAAAGCCCCCTAGCTAGCAAAGTCACCAAAAAGCAATCTTATTTAGAAAGTTTCTTTTTGCAGAAAAAAGGCAGTAAGGAAACAGAACAAGAACCTTTGACTTCAAATTAAAGAAAGCTGCATTTAACAGCCAAAAACCAGATTATTATGGTCTTTGGGAACAGTCATTAACAGACTATCTAATGTTACAAAGATTCTGCTAATAAAGTTGCTCAAATGTGGATTCTGGCTTTTTTATTTTATTAAGAAAATACCTGTTTTAGTGGCAGTTTTTTTTTTTTTATTGCACCTTCAAAGTCAGACAATGCTGAAGTTGCCGTCTGACTTTTTTGCTTCCACCTAGACAGTTATGGGTTGATGGAAAATCTATATTAGGGCTCTATCTTGGTCGCACTAAAGCTTGTTCCATGAGCCGTTTTCTAGGACGTAGCTTCTGCAGAGCAGCAGGAGTTCAATAAAAATTCACCTCTGAGTTGAAGGCAGGACTGTTGGTGTGAAGTAACCCCACGCTGATATCTAGTGTATAAATACAGTAAAAACCAGCTGCAGATATTCTACAGAGGATGAAGATGAGCGTTATCCTCAGAAGTGTAAGGGAAAATGAAAGTTAAAACAAAAAACACTTCAGCCTCGTACAGGCCATTCCATGAAAAGGTTGTGGACCATTGAAGTAGAGGGAACCTGGTAGGAGAAATCAGCTGTGAAATATGAAGAACAGTGTAATTCAGGAGCAAAACTTCTGCAGATGAATTAAAATCTTGAAAGCTTGTATCTCAGTAAGAGACTTTACCAGATTGGAGTCGACACATTAGATTTTTTTTACAGTTTTGTCTTTCGCCCTCATCTTTTTTTGTAAATTGTGGATTATTTTCTTGTTGTGCTGCTGCTTTGACCTCTTTCCAGCTCTCAGACTGGCTTGTATTATGTCGAGGCCAATTAGCTTTCAATCCGACTAGCTGGCATGTAAATCTGAGCAGCACGTGCAGCTTTCATGAACAAATTAACATGATCCCGCTCAGCCAATGACGCATTCATTAGTCTGCGTTCTCCACAATAAACTCCTTCTTTTCAAACACAAAGAGAACCTTTTTTCCCCTCCACTCTGTTTAACCTATTTACATCCATCACTTTTGGTTTTCCTACGCCTGATGATCCCGCCTCTGTGTTCCATCCCGACTGTTCACAGGTACAGAGGATTGTGTGAAAGTAACAGAAAATCATCCAATTGTTTTAAATGGAATATAATCTGCATCAGTAATGGGGTTTTCTAGTGAAACTTGAAAATTTGGATATCAAAGCTTTTGGGGGAAAAATGTCACGATGACGAAAAATCATGCAACTTCTGTATGCAGTCTCCATCAAAATGCTAGTACTAGCCTAAAGCAGGGTTAAGCCTCATCGTCCCAGAAGGACTTCATCAAATCTTTTTAATGGATGCCCAACACAAATGTGCTTTTTAGGTTTAAAAAGGCATTTGTTAAAGCTACATTTTTAAAAAAGCACAAAACAACACCACCTACATCCCTATGCAGCAGGATTAGCTCTGCTTTCACTCTGTCCTTCTGCAGTGAAGGTGGTGCAATTTCTGCCTGACACAACACCAACAGCATTCAGCCTTTCTGTGAATCCAAAAAAGTAAATTAATTAAAACAGAAGTGTTTTAGTTTGCGCCTTTGTGTTTCTTTTGAGGCACGGAAATTGTTTTAAATCCAAACCACAGGTGTCGAACTCAAGGCCTCAAATGTCGGAGTTCTACATGCTTTCTAACAAAACCGCTTTTGTAGTTTATTATTTGCAAAACACACCTGATCCAGGTAATAAGCAGCAGATAAGGCAGAATTTCTTAAATAAAAACAGCAGGAGGCTAGCCCTCAAGGCCTGGAGTTTGACACACCTAATCTTAACTCACTTCCATAACAGTAGGGGATAGAAATTGGGTATGAAGCGTACTATTGTGTTGAGTTCCAAAGGTCCTAGTGATAAAAGTAAACAAAGACATCACAGAAACAAAAGAAGAAAATTTCTATAATAAAAATGATGAATCTGCTCTAACCGGAAGAGAAAACCAAAAATAAGATCCAGTTTCATCACTTATAGAACAGTTAGAAATCTTAAAACTTACAACAAATCAAAAGGGGATCAGACCTTAAGCTTTAAATATGTAAGAAAAAACCCAGAACCTATTTTTTCCTACCAAGTCAATCCAGTTCCCATCCTCATCATCATCATTACTAGATTCTTCATCAACTCATGTAACTATACAGCAACTTGAACTCCAAAAAAACTCAACAAGACCAAACTAATAAAAAATCTGCATTTAGACCTAAAAACGTTTTTGAACTAAAACACTATAATGGTTCTGAGTGCACAGTGTTGATTTGTTAGCTTGATACTTTTGATATTTAAATATTAACATAATGGTTTTATGCAAGGCAAAGTTAGATTATTTTTATAAAAACAGACGTATAAAAGGGTATTTTAATTTAAGGGCTTTTAAGGTTAAGAATAAGAGCATTGTCAAAAAATTTAACATTTTAAGCCTAAAAAGTAAAGTTGCAATGCTTTTTTTCACCATTTCCTTTCACCATTACAGACACATCAGAACTAATTACAGTTAAGTTAAACATAAGCAAAGAATCACAAACTTCTGTTTGAATTAATAAATTGTTATTAAAACCTTTTTAATAAGATGTGATTTGTAAAACTCACTGATTGATGTTCCTTTAAAGCCATTACTGTAAGTTTATATGAGAATGAGTTCATAATAATAATTGATGTCCACCGCTAAAGCACTATAATGAATTCAGAAATGCATCAAGCCAAACAGATGAAGGCTTAAGTGCCTTCAATTTGATTAAACCATCTACATATAAGAAAAGGAGAAAAATACTGACTTTCTTTCACCCCCCCCTCCTTGTTCTTTCACGTTATTAACTAAATGTGCTTTCAAATCAGAAAACAACTACAAGAATCTACAATCCAAATATGCACGAGAGCAGCAGTTCAGACATGCAGATCTTCTGCAGAGGGTACTCAGGAGGAAGATGCAAAAAGATGGCTTTAAAATCTGCTGTGTTTAGACTACAGCAGGTAATGAATGCTATATGAGCCAGTGTGATTGATCTTCTGTACTTCCTACCAGCGAGTTGGCTGTAAATTCCGTGCAGGAAGACTCTGGCCAGTTTTGCTGACGTCTGCGTTCTCACATGCAGGTCTCCAATAACATCTCGGACACTTTTCAGGGACTGCGGTTAATGAGTAAAAATGGCCGTGGGCTGTCAGGCATCCTGTTGCTTATGTAACGAAGCTCATTAATAATCAACCAAACGATCAGCTGACCTAAACATTCAAACAAAACAAGGTGGTTCTGTTGTCTGTTTCTTAAACTATCGACTTCTTTATAGGCGATCTTTGAGGCAGAAACGTCAAAAAGTAAAACAGATACACACACAGAGAGAAATGACAATAAGATTCTTGTTTGGCGGCAAGCAGACAACAAAAGCATCTCTGAAATGTGACCCAAACATGCCCGAGTCCCTTCCACAGAATCACAGGCCTTTCCAATGTAGGCCAAACAATCGCTGTCTGGCAGACTAAACAGAGCAGGTCAGCCTGACAGCACAGCGCTCCCGCCAGCTTAACGCGCATTCCTTACCCAATAAGAACTCCTATAATACCTGTGGAGGCGGGGCATACTCAGGGGCAATAACCAGGCTGGAATTGTGAGTGACCGCCTCACCAAAACACAAATGTCCTGCATTTCTCCATCACAACACAATTTTGCAAAACAAATGACAATCACTCACAGTTTAGCTGATCCCCATTCTTCCAACAGAGACTTATATGAAAATACTTTGTTTAATTTATAAAAGCAAGAATGAATATTTTATGACTTGTAAAGGCAAAATGATAATAACTTTATTGAGAAGGGGACAATGCATTTTAATGAATATTAAAACAAATGTAATTTCCATCTGGAGTCCCGTGGCAGGTTGATTTCAAAAGAAATAAAAAAGAGTTTAAGAGATAGACGGTACACATACAATTATAAAACACAGGTAAAAGACAGTACACAAAAATATTACAAATGAAATACAGAGTAAAATTTGAACAGATAAATCATTTAAAAAATTTTAAACCAGAGCATGTTTTGTAATAAAATTTTCTTTTTTCTGGTCATTTGTGAGTGCACATTTGAGAATCCAAAAGCCACAAGTTTGGCAGTTCTTTAAAAATTACTAAATTTTCACTTTCTCCTATTATTGGTATTCTATTCTAGAAAGTTGAGCCCTTGAATGGCAATACATTTTGTGAGAAAGAAGTTTGTCTAAATGGGACCTCACAGTCACCTCTAACAACAGCCCGAGTTACTCTGGATGAGCCGCTGAGTTATTCTGTTTAATGAATTCATTCAGTGGTGGGGGGGCTGAACCATGTAGGACTTTTTTGGCGAGACAAGCTGGTTTAAACTGTTTAAGATGTTCAAAGGTCAGGAGTTTGTATTTCTGAAGAATGTGACAATGGTGGTAAAAATAAGATTTCTTATCCAAGACCTTCAGAGCTCTTTTGTAGGAGGATTCAAGAGGTCTGAGAACAGAGGAACCAGCAAATGATCAAGTGTTGATACAATAATTAATGTGGGATAAGATCAATGAGTTTAAATAAACATGTGCCGCTTCATCTGTCAAAAATGCTCTGATGTGTTTAAAAATGATGCAGATTATAATTGACAGTTTTTACAATGTTTTAACATGATTTTTAAAAGAAAGTTTTAAGTCCAGTATCACACCAAGGTACTTAAACCGTTGGACATACTAGTTCTTCTCCTTTCAGGTAATCTTTGCTGGTGACAAGCTGATCATCTGCATACATAATGATGCCTACATTTTTTTTTACACACATTTGGTAGATCTTTTAACATAAAGAACAGTAATGGCCCCAAGCTTGACCCTTGAGGTACCCCCATTGGGAAATTAAAGGTAAGGTGACTTGATGTCACGCACCTGCACACACCGTCTCCTTTCTGATAGATATGACTGAATCCATTCAATTGCATGATCTGTGAAATGAAATGCATCGAGTCTAGCAATTAATTTATTATGGTTTACAGTATCAAAAGCTTGTTTAAAATCTATAAATACAGCAGCAACACAACTATTTTTGTTTAGATAGTGTTGAACTTTTTCAGTTAAGAAATAAACCGCAGTTTTAGTTGAGTGGCAAGAACAAAAACCAAACTGCAGGGGGTGTAGGGGTTGACCACCAATGTTCAGGAGCTCGGTAATAGATTTAGCCAAGCTATTTTTCTGCAATTTTGGATGTTATAGGTAAAATACTGATTGGTCTATAATTAGCATAGATGAGAGTTATTTTTGCAATCTTCCATTCCTGTGGGACTTAAAATAAGTTTTACTGATGTTTTGAGGAATCAATTTATTGGTTTCTTCTCTTAAGACTGGGAATTACTGCATAAATACTGAAATGGCTAAAACTTTGATTCACAAATTCATAGTGTGAATTCAAATGTCACCACAAAATGAAATACTGATAAAATAAGAAATTCTTAATTAAAAACTAACCAAAAGAGTATTTTTCCATGAAAGAAAAATTCCAAAATTGTTGTGAAGTTAATTCAGCCATAAATTCTCTGAATCGATATTGTTTTTTCTACCTGAAATCCACGTTCTTTGACTCTAAATCTTTGTGTGGAACACAAGTATGTGATTCTGCTGGCTTTTTTTTTTTTAAATATAATTTTCAGCTCAACTGTAATGATTCTGGCTTTGCTTCTTTGCCGTCAGATTGAATGCATGACACCTTGAGGAGTAAATTTAAAGGCTTTATGGGAAGAAGTAGGTCAGGTTTGTGAGACGTGCTCTTGTAGACAGTGTGTATCTGCTCTAATCCCTTAGAGTGCAAACTTTCAGACACAGGATATAGAAATACACACATGCAGCAAGCATTTAACCACTTAAACCACCACGTCACTTCAGGAGGGCTTAAGAATCGCAAATCTTCCATTGCAACAGTCATCACTTTATTTCGACTACTGTTTTTTTTCTGCACAACTTCAGATAAACAATCAAATAACAATGAATTTAGACTCTGACAAAGCTGTTTAATGTGTGATTATTACATTTTGAATCAGACAGTCTGATACAATGGTAGCAAATTCCCTTCCAGTTTAGGGTGACCCTGCAGAATTCCCAGGAAAATTCAATTTTGTCTGATTCTGTGTCAAAAAAAGTGTGGGGAAAAAAAGCATCAGATGATTCAAGACCAACTCTGATAAAAATTATATTTTTGGTGTCTAACAGTTGTAGCATTTTTATATAGATAGAGGACATTTAATAAGAAAAATAAGCTTAAATTGTATTTCTGAGTATTTCTTTTTTCAAATTGTTGTGAATCAGGAGCAGACGAAAAAAATGCAGTTTAAAAACCAGCTTATTTGTGACGTAGAAAACATGCTGGACAGGCTACAAGATCCATGCTCCGTTCCATTATTTTGCATCCACAAGCAGACAACTAGAATCATGTACATATCTTCCAAGCTGGCTCAAAACTGTATGGCTGGATAACTCCAATATTGCTCACTATTTTTGTTGCACCGATGATGTTAGGTTGGGAGTGTGAGGGGCTGGTAGCTAGCGGGAAAGCACGTAAACAGATAGAAGTGGGGACGGGCTTACTCCGCGCCAACAGCCCCACCCACAATTTAAAGGCAAATTTCAAGTGAACTCCTGCCGCTCTGCAGAAACTATGCCCTAGAAAACAACGCAGATTTTTGATTTAACCTTAAAAAAGGTCATAGTCATAATTAAAAGACCACGGGGCACACGTTTACAATAGATCAAAATATGACTAAAGTGGGACTTTAACAGAATATGACAGTAGTGCTCAAATTATGGCACATATATATTTAGAAATATCTAACAATCATACATAAAAGAAAAACTACTATTCTTTTAAAACATCCATTAAATAAGGTCATAAATTGACACTTCTAATCAGTAGGCTGTTTAGGTTTTACTCTATAGATCTGCAGATCTTGACATTTAACATGACATTTAATTGTATGACAAAAAATAACTTCCCATAATAACCAAAATATAGTCAGAAAAAAGAAGTTTGCAATCAGTTGCATTTGTGTATATTTTCACACAAAAAGGGATTAGATTCCTTACAAACTATGGCTTTATTGATTTTTTTATCATTATACATTTTTTTAAAAGGCCAATTGAAAGTGAGATTTTTTTGTATTTTAATTAGCCATAGATAGCACAGTGTTGTGCTTTATTTTTCTTCTCTTTTGAATGTTCTTTACAGCATTTTTTTTTTTTTTTTGCTATCCAAGATTTGTGCATCTTTTTCTGGTTGGGAGGTTTTGGCTAAAAAAATAGATGGAAAAAAAAAAACAGCTGAGACTTACAAATGCAGAGTCTAAGCCAGACAGCAGAAACAGATGCCTCAAGAGCAAACTTCAGATGAGGTAGAAGTTCAGCGAGTGTAGCTGTAGCTAACACCAGACGATCGATGCTTGCAGTTAATCTAGGGTAGCATGTCATATCAACAGACAAATCAATGTCTGGAGGGGCTGCAGGTCAGCTCTCATTCTTGTAATAGAGTCCGTAGCATTCAGCAGAAGCGACGGGGCTCGGTTGCCTGTAGCCCCTCCAAATATGGGTGTAGCTAGCGAGCGTTACTAGCGGTCAACATTTACTGCAGTGTTCCTAAAAGCTAGCGCTAGCATCCTAGCCCGAGCAGCTAATTAAGTTTTTTGAACGACTTCGTTAAAGGCTGTAGTTATACCGGCTTGACGCTGGGGTGTTTTCACTTTTCTCAGCCATAAAACGCGCAAAAACTGACAATTTTTGGACTGCTTTTACCGTAATTTAGTTAGCATCGCAGCTAATAAGTTAGCAGTTGCGCCTGCTACACAAAAACCGGATGTTTGGGCAAAGACAAGCACCGAACGGGGACAGTTTGATTACTTAGACATTACAGCAGAGATTTATAGACTATGACTGGTAGTTTCATATAAAACAGGCACTAAACACGATTCGTGTAAGTCTTTCCATTTTTCTTTTTACCTGTCAATCGAATTTTGATGCTGGACCCGTTCCTCCGACTCCCAGGATTCGACATCACTTCGGGGAAAAAGGATCACTCAAACTTCCCCTCGGAGACTCCCCTCCGGAAATATCACAGCTTCATGAAAGAGCGGGACCGCAATCACTACACTACAAGAAGACGAGGACTGGGTTCTTCATGGATAAAAAGACATTATTTCGCCGCAAAGTCCTGCGCTCCTTCTAAATCCAACAACACGGGAGAACATTTTCAGGCAGGCTCAAGCACGTAGCCGGCTGACGTCATGTTCTTAAAGCTTCGTGCTCGCTCCAGGAAGTGTGCGCGCGCCAGCGAGAACGTTTCTCACGATTTTCAAAACAAAATTATCAGACAAATATGGCTTTTATTTATGTATTTTTATATCTTAATTTATTTGTTAAAAAATAAACAAAACACAAGATTTGAGAAAGTGAAAAAAACCCCAACAAAATTTAAAAAATACCTCTCAAGATTATTGAGAACAATTTATTTTACCTCTATAAGAAGTCATTAAACTTAAAATAAAAAAAATATAAATCTGCTTTTTTTTCACTAAAATATTGACCCAAAGTATGCAAATAAATGCAATATCAATATTTACCTATTCCAAGACACCAAACTGCTTTTAACAAAGGCAAATAATCTAATATTACCTGCCAATCATTCATTTTATGCATTCATTCCACTATTAAAATTATTTTTAATTAAAATAATAGAAAAACATTAACGTAGACGCAAACAGTCGATCTGCCAGTATTGCCCTCTGACAGCCACAGCTTGCTGTATCCCTAAAAATGTTAATTTTAAGCGAAAACTAAAAAGCAAGTTTTTAAAATCTCTCCTTTTTAGAGAGCTGGAGACATTAAACCTTTAGGTGAAAGCACTAATATTATGACTGTAAACAGCTGTCAAGAGGCAGTGGGCTCACAAGTGCTGAGGTTCTCCATGCATGTTTGTAGATGAGACAGAAACATAAAAACACTAAAACATTGATCATGAAGGTCATAAGGGCAAAAAAATGGAATGTTCATTCCTCTAAAAAAGGCATTGAAGCTGAATAAGAGTGTGCATCTATAAAATCACTCACACAAACCCTGCATTTTTATTTGTACAGTGAAGATCTACTTTTTCTTATTTGTATATATTTCATATTTTTGTCCTCCCAACATTTATATTTGCATCAATCTGAAGCCTGTTAAAACCATAAATGATAAAGAAGCACATTTGATTGAAATTACAACTTAACTGTATCGTTGAAACAATGTTCTTGTATATTAATTTGGAAATGCTTAAAAATAATTGACATGAATTGACATTTCTGGGTCAATTAGGGAAAATAATGAAATTTAGTGATGCTTTTAATCCTTATATTACACAAAAATCATAAATGAATACTCAAGACGTGGAGATTAATACAAGAAAACATTAAATTCTCATTCATTTTTCAGTTTAGAGCCCATTCAGATCTGAGTTTAACAGTTTTGAGAGAAGAGCCAAACAAAAAGAAGGTTAGCAGGGAAACTGGCATATCAGAAGCATTGTGCGTTTGTTGTGTTTGGGAGGAATATGCATTGCATGTCTGTCTTTAGAACGACGGAGAGCAGAGGATCTGGGATTATGCTTTCTAGGATTTGGATCTTTAGCAGCGCCAGGGTGAGCAGCACGCTTTGATAGCGATTCCTTGCCTTGATACTAGCCGAGTAAACAAAGGATCCTGTCTACTGACTGCTTACACGTCACGGTAAATCCACAAAACTGAGTCACACACACACACACACACACAGTTTGCCAGCCGACACGTGCAGCAGCTTTGAAAGAGCTAACTCTCCTTACAGCAGCAAAAATCTAAATATGAAGACTATTTTTTACAGAAGGGCCTGTTCTCATTTACATTAATCTGCCAACACCCCTGTATTAATTATACATAAATACTTCACAACTGATTTCATTCAAATGTCTGACTTTTTGTTTTTTGATTTTTTGTTGTTAAATTTTGTTTTTGTGAAGCATCTAGAAAACTTTCCTGACTTTAAACCTAGGAAAAAAGAAGTGCCATAAGAGAGTTAAGTCATGATATTTGCTTCTAAAACATTTCCTTTTTTTCTGATTGGTATTTTAAATTGTGTCAGACCAGGAAAACCCAAATGAACTGTGTTTAAGTGAAGAAGAAAAGAGGAAAAATGTGAATAACTGGATGCAGAGTTTGTCTCCCGATATAATCAGACTACATTACAGCCTCCTGTTGGACATAAAGCAGCTGTCTGACAAAAACCTTAAGATTTAAATTGTGAAAGTGCAGACAGACATTTGTGTCCAAACATCTAAAACCTAAAGTCCTAAACTTCTCCTCAGTTTAAGAAAAAACTTGATTTATTATGTTGCTTCTGCAAAAGTTATTCAAGGCTTATGAGAATTCCAACTATGTTTTTGTTTCAAAATTCCTAAAGAGTTTGTATTTAAAAATTTTTTGAGAGTCTTGCTGGCGTCATCTGAGCAAAAAGGAGGTCAATGATTTGTTTTCATTCAAGTGCGGCTGCCGTTAAACATGAGGGCCTCGTGGCATGACGGAGTAGATGGAAAAGCCCCAGAACTCCACCCACCTGCTGAAATGTAGGTGTGCAGGAGGGATTTGGGAACTTTTAAGGGAGAGAATGTGGACAAAATGAGACAAAAACTGGATGTGACTTCTAAAATCTACAAAGGATCACCGTAAAGCAAATCATCCCAATCTGCAGGAAATAAAACTCAGCGAAAGTCTGAAATCAACAAGATTATATTAAGATAAATGTAGATGATAATAAATGCTTTTCTGATCAATAGATAATTTCAAAAGCAAGAGTAAAATCACAAAATTAGGATCCAAACTTGTTGCACCATCAGTATTATGTGTATGGGAATAAGTTATGACATAAACTTTTTTTTTATTTAGAGAAAGGATGTGAAACTGCCAGCATGACCAAGAAAAAAGGATGAATCACTCCTCAACAATGACTGTTTTTCCTTTGAGCGCCATCACATCCCTCTTAGACATAATTTATTTAAGAAGCTTCATGAACAGCTCAGAAGGTGACCAAAATGTTGCTTTGAAGGACACAACAATCTACATTTTCACAAATTCTGCTTTCAGGTTCTTTCAGTATTTGCATTCACTCATGTTGTTGATCAGATTTTTCCTGATTTCCTTTTCCTTCCAAATCCCTCCCAAATTTGCAGCAAACCCCCATAATCTGTTGTTAAATTTGCAGACAACAAATAACCAAATGTTGCAGTTCTGCATTTGGCCACTAGAGGCTGGTTTCTAAACTGGTTAATAAAACCCGATGCTAAATGCCCAACTTCAAATTGAACATATGGCCAGACTGGTTTGAAAGACTTCATCCTTTTTTTATTCCTTTCTTTCCCCCAATTATTTCAAAATTAGCTATTTTAATTTTTTTTTAACTAAACTATTTTGGGGGATTTTAAGGAATGTGTGTTTTTGTTTTGCAGGTGATGGGGACTTGGACTTCAGTTCTGGGACTTGTGTTCAATTTGTTTTTCATTTTTATCTTCAGGACACGACTGTCACATCTAGAAATCAAAGTTCTTTTTTCAAAGCTTTTGCTATTAGATTGTAAGAACACCAGTTGACTGGTATTGTGTTCCCATTAAAGCTCTTTAAAAGTAGTTTAATGGCAATTTGTGACATTTAAACATTAATTTTTACTAAATATTTTAAGGTTTGAGACTTGAACTGAAGACACAGCTAAAGACATGAGATGCCACTTAACTAAACTTGGACAAATCTCAAATTTCCTTTTGTCCCACCCATTGACTGTATATGAGAATTGAACTGAGTGATACTCCCCCATGGCATTTCAAACAGGAAGTACCCGCTGGCTCCAAGAAGCCAAAATCCCATAGACTTCCTATAGAGAAATAAACAGCTATTACTCAGTCATTTGTCAGAATAACTATTCTTGCTCTGATACCTTTTTAACATGTTCTTGTTGATTCATGATATTTTTACTGTAGCACAAGTTATTCAAGTTCTAAATTGACCAATCAAATGCCTCAATAAAAGAAGGTGGCCTTGCATTGAATGCTCGGAGCGTTTGATTGACAGATTCTCCTGAGCCCACTTTCAGTGGTAGGGGTGTGGCCTTTTACATGCTCACTGCTAGTTGGAGAGAGAGTGTTGAAGTGTCCTTGGGCAAGACACCGAACCCCACATTGTCTCTGGTGGAAGGTTGGCAACAGTGTTCTGCAGCGGAGATGCTATCAGTGTGTGAATGTGTGTGTGAATGGGACTGTAAAGCACTTCACAGGTATACGCCCCTTACAGTATACGTCATATACTATATAAGTATACACCATATACAGTCAATTGTCCCACCCAACTGCCCATTATTGGAGTTTTGTTGAGATTGGTGGTTGCAGACTCAGGTCCATATGGTCATCCTACAGGATTCTTTTAATAGCGTTCAGAATCAGAGTTTATCCTGTCCTGTCAATAAGTGTCTATGGTTCTTAGTAGAGCGTAACCACCAGCTTGTTTGTTGTTGCCTTCATCTACCTTGTCCAGCCTTCAGATTGCTGACCAAGCTTTATATTTTGAACCTGAGGAGTGGGTTTTTGATCATCAACCCTCGTGTTAACTAGATTTTGGATGCAGACTTTGGTTTATCTTGTCTGTTTCACAGGATTGATGTCTTTGACCCTGTTTTTACCTCTAGATTGGATGTTTCTGCTCAATAAAACAGTTCAGTGTGTACAGAGTAAAAGCGAGGCTGTTCAGTGAAAACAAATAAGTTGTCTTTAGTGGCTAACTCCTGTGTTTTATTGATGCTTCCAAACATGTAGTTGTTCAGAGTTTCCTGTTGGAATTTCCGTGATCTCCCTCTCTCTCTCCTGATTCCTGAGCTCCAACAAACCATATATTCCTGCTTTTGACCCTTGATCCGGGGTCACCAACAAGGGATAAAACACAGAACAACTGTTGCTAAAAGACAAAAAGGTCATCTTTAAACCATAGCTTGAGTTAACATTTCAAAACACATTCAAACTAGAATAAAAATAAACAATTTCTTTCACACCAATCAAGCTCTTTCCAAAAATCACGTCAAAAATATACTTTTATTGTTGCTTGAGGTTGGTAAAGAGACATAGTGGATTTTTACTGAAGATTCATTCATTCATTCATTCATTTTCCAATCCGCTTTATCCCTTTCGGGGTCACGGGGTTGCCGGAGCCTAACCCGGCTACTCAGGGCGAAGGCAGGGGACACCCCTGGACTGGTCGCCAGTCTGTCGCAGGGGCTTTTACTGAAGATTCAGAGTTAAACCAATTCAAGATCCATTTTTTCTTTTTGTTAAAGAATTGAATTAGCAGTTGTTCTACCTATAGCATATAGATTCATGTTTTAACATATTTTTTACCCAAAAAGTTTGTTTTATTGTTGTATTTCAGAAAATTGGTCCAAATTAAACATCTTTCATTTTCATAATTGGTAAGAAAGGGTTTTGTTTTGAGATTTCTTATCTTTAAGTTGTATTTTTGCGTTGAGTGACATATGTATACCATGTTTGCGGTTTTTTAACAACCCTCAGTTGTTTTTGCTTCAGGTTTTAGTATCCTTAACCTTTTAGGTTCTTAGTTTGGGATATTTTAGTTCATAATTGATTTTTATGTTTTAAGCAGCAGTTATTTTAAATCCAAACAATCCAAATCCTTATGTGGAAATCAAAATCGAAAATACAAAACTACATTCTACTACATGTTCTTCGTATTTGATTAAGAAATAAAGCTGGGAACGGGACGATGATGAAGTTGACAAAAAAACAACAAAGAAAAGCAACAAAAGAATTCCTTTAAAATAACTATTCATAGTTGCCATAAGTCCCTCTGTGGCAGAGAAGCGTGATGCGTTTGCATGAAATGTGGCGTTCCACCTTGGATCAAGATGCTGGGAGGAAAGTCGTCACCGTGCTGCATGTGGACAGACGCTGCCTGCTGTGGAGGTTTGTAATCAGAGGGATGTGTGGTGATTAGTTCAGGGAGAAGCCAAACACTTTGAAGTTATTATGCAGCACTGGGGGAACGCTAACAGCTGTCTATGTTGCTCAGAGTGCTGACAGAGAACATCAGCGAGTCTCTGATCTGCTCAGAGGAAAATCAGCGGCAATCATTCTCTTCTTCCATCGTCCCGCGTTGGTGGATACTGATCACGCCAAGACAAGGCAGAAGTTTCCAATAAAGTACAGTATGCACATACATTTGACATGCTGTCTAAACTTTGGCTTCGCTTGGGTAAAAACATTAAAAAAGTTAACTAGAACTTTATCAGTATTGAATGTGAAGTTTTATGGTGAGCTTTTTATGTTAATTCAGAACAATAACTCCTCAGTGTTTCGCTTGTCCAATTTCACTGTGCAAAAGACTAATGACATGGTGTGAAATGACTTTATCACATCATAGGAAAATAAAATTGTGTTTTTCTGTTTCTTATCTTTCTGCCAGAATTCATGGAAAAAAATACAAAGAAACAATGATGGACAGTAAAACTTCTACAGTCAAAAAAGGGTTAGAATAATAAATAATCAGAAAAAATGCTTCATGACTTGTTTTAACTAACTCGTTTTCAAAGGAAGTTTGATGTCAAAAGGTTGTGATCTGCTAGAAGGTAGCGCATGAGAGGAGTAAGTGCATTTATTTAAAACTAGTAAACCTGGAACTCAATTTATGAAGTAAAAATCAACATCCTTATCTTCTGGCCCAAAAACGGAGTGTGGTTATTTTTGGGGGCTTGTCCGTGATCAGAACTGAAATCTGAAATTTGGGAATATGAGAATGTCAAGTTCAAAAGGAATCCATTACCTTACTGTACTCTGTAAGTTCTAGCAGTGCTCCTGCTAGAAAAATCATCAAAAAAATAAAGATTTCCCTCACATCTGGTTAACTAGCTGGCTGTTGGTGCTTCTGCTGCTTTCTTTTAGGATCAAGAAAACCTCTTGTAGAAGAGGTTAAATGTCTTAATAATTAAGGATAGACCAAATGGTCGACTGCTTATAACCTTCTACTTTGGTGAAATCAGCCTAGATAGAGACTACACAGACATGCTGCCTTTCCTGTCCATGATGCTGGCCTTTCTTTCACTCCTCTACTCTTTTGGATTGTGTCCACAGGAACTCTTTGAAGATTACTTTCCTTCTTGAGTTACTTTGGATTTTTTCTGCCTGCACAATCATTTAGGGAAGTGAGGAACATGCCATCTTCTGTTTCTTCTGTAAAATGTGACTTTTTTAGGTTAAATATCATTATTGAGTGGCGTAAGATGACAATTTTATCCAAATGGACGCCTCCTTAAATATGACAAAGTGTGATCTTACTGTTGGAGTTAGATGCAAGGCTCTATCAGAAAGTCTGGATTGCGTCATAAGAGTGAAGGAAATGGATTGGTTTCGTATCCTCCAGGCAAGATTTAACAACCTATCACATGACATCATATTTTCTGCCTCAGATCTGCGTATTTAGTTTCTCATCTGTTCCCTGCTGCTCATTTCCTCACCTGGAAACACTCATCGCATCACTCACGTCTCAAAAACAATCTTCATCACTGTGGTTGGAGGGATTCCTCTCGGGTGGCTGAATTCTCCCACACTTCTTTGTTTCTGTCTTATATTAAAACATATTTGTTTCTTTGTCTTCTAATGTATTGCTTTCTATTACTGAACATCTCTTCTGGTACATTAAAAATCCTCGTGGGAGGGCTAATTTTATATAACCACTAAAGTACCTCGCTGTCTGAACGTACGTTACAGTGGAAGCATGTGGCTGGAAATCTTTCACTCCATGGCAACAGCTCCACACGAAAAGCTGAGCATCTCTGTCAGATGCCTGCTGGCTCAGCGTCAAACTGACGTCTCCATTCAACCCAAAGTTGACGAATAAATCGTTTGGTAATCTGCTGACCTCTGATGGGATTAGATTTTAATGTTGTGTTTGGACGTGGTAAATGTGATTGCTGTTGCATAAGATCACTGAAGTTAAAAGAATAGTTGGTTGATGAGTGAAGACAGTAAATATTTGAATCAACATTTGCAATGACTTAGTCATGTGTTTCAAGAGGAATTCCAGAGAGCGGATTGTCGCATCTCCATCGTGTTCAGTAAGCAACACTTCCCAAATTGAAGTAGGAGAAAACAAAACTCTACAGCTGTCCAGTTCACTCTGTGCTTTGTTCTTCAGCAGTCTTGGGTAAATTACTTCTAAAAAGTAACTGATTACTTTACTTAAGTTACTGGATCAAAATTGTAATTACACGACTTTCCTCATTACACATTTGAAAAACTAATTCAGTACTCGTTACTTTACTTCTTTCCACTCGTATAAAAATTCTCAAAGGAAAAACAGCACAAACAAGATCCTCTCCATTTAACAGGGCTCCTTTGAAAAAGAGATTTTTTTAATCTCAACAGGATTTCCCTGGTTAAATAAAGGTAAATAAATATATCTTATCTTAATGGCCAATCATGTTTGAGCTTGATTTTAAACATGCAATGATGTCATAATGAAAACTCAAGTCTAATGCTACTGACACCGAGCATGTGCTGCTTGTTCAAACACGCTTTTAGCATGTGGCGTTCACACCGGACTGTCGCTGTTAGCGCATGTAGCTACAGTTTGAAGAGACAATCTGATGAATCCTGCTCCGGGTTTTTTTCTTTCACATCTCTAAACTTTAAAAAGGTTTGCAACCTGTTAGTGTATTAATTCTACTGCAAATCCTTGTTTTTTTCTGACTCATTGCTCTAACAAACACCTTAGTGGCTACTCTGCAGATTCCTGTTTCTTTTGTTAAGCCTGCTTCCTAGTAAAAGTGCATTTTTTCCCCTTTCACTGTGAGCAAAAAATTAAGCAGAAAGTGACATGAGCACCACACAGTGATTGAGGGGGAAAAAAAATGTCCAAAGCACAAATTTAAAGAAGTGAAAAATACAAAAATGTTGGCAAATGTATTTTCAGTAAATTTGTGTACTAAGAATATAAATACTAGAATTTTTTTTCTTGCAAGTCAAAGGGTATTTTGGGGAACAGCTTCCTCTTATGATCAGCTGTTTTAACTGCATGACGTTTGGTCCACTCCTAGGAGAACAGTGTGAAACCAAACAGAACTCAAATCAAGTTGTTAATTTCTCTCATTCACATCAACTCAAACTGAGTCTGCGGGACTATAATCTCACCTACGATCTGTTCAATTACAAAAATAAATACATAAAAATCTAAATAAAACATCTCATACAGCAATACAGAATTTATTTTAATTACAGATGAATGCTTCACATTTTATACAAAATCATTAGAAAATGCCTTATGCTCCAAAATCCCAGAGCTAATCCTCTTTTTGTTTTGTTTAGCGGCCTCAGAAACTAAAGGATTAACAGGGAATCATGCAGCATCCTGGACCAGTTTGATGAGGCTCAGCTTGACCTCCAGATCAATCAAATTACCCTCCAAAGTCCACCCTGTGGTCACATGGTCAAACATTTCCAGAGCTGTGACTTAAACTGATGCAGTAAGATGGGGGGGGGGTACAGTTAAACCCACTATTGTACATTATATAGAGGCAGGATGAGGAGGCGGCCTCATTAGCCGGCATGTCTTCAGATGTATGGGCACAGTACCACATCAACAACACCATGCATGAATTCATGACACATCATTGGTTATATTGAGTTCTTTAAATAAAAAAAAAGGAAAAAAAAAAGATGCTTTAGGTTAAAAATCAACCAATGAGAGCAGGCCTGCAGGAAAGGGGTGGGGTCGACTGAGCCTAAGCGAGGTAAAAATGATCAAAGACAAGTGGAGGCTAAATTCTAAATATTCTGTAAAATGCGCATGCTCAGCGCGCGCGCTCACACACAAACAGGCTTCCACGTCGCGGTCCTCCAAGTCATTGTTTCAAACTTGACTGTTGTCACACAGGATAGTATGACGGTTTTCAGGAGGAGGGTGGGGTGGGGGCGCAAAACCTTTTTAACATCTGCCTGTCCTCCTAAGGAAGAGAGACCACAACAGCAAAGCAGAGAGGCACTTTCACAATCACCTGCAGTTTACACAGTGTTAGTGTGTGTCCAGAAAGGAGACACAGCTACATTTATATCCACACACACATATATAGACACACACTCACTCACACCTTCACTGATTGGACTCGTTTGTAGGAGTTGGCACATGTACATGCAAAGCTTGACTTTGGCCCGCACAGGCTCAAATAAGGGATGACGGAGCGGCGAGAGGAGGGGAAAATAATGATTAAAAAATGCACAGATTGACTGGCGGGCAGGTTCCTGAACACCTCCCACCTTTGATCCCGCCCCCTCTAGTGTCACATGCTTTTAGCAGCAGAGGAACCCTCCGATTGATGAGCGAGTCAGTCAGTTTCCAGGATGAGTGGCGGCTGTTCGTTCTCCTCCTCCAGGCGCAGGTCGTTGAGGTCGTCTTCTAGCCCCGCCCCTCCCACGGCGCCCTGGTCTTCGCAGTAACCTAGAAGACACACACACTGAAAGATGTTACTTTCAGTTCAGCTCAGTTTGTGGCTTACACTTCCTTTCTTCCAGACGCCAACAGCAGCGTTGTAAGCAACGTGACATCATCCAAACATAACACGCCGTCCAAGCCATGAGTCGGGGTTTTCCCAATATGTAAAGGAGTTACAAATATTAACAAACCTGTTTCCAGTCCACTGAAAATAAACAATGCTTGTTGTATGAGTGCAGAAGAGGGCAGATACTTATGAACCTGAACACCAGAAGCTTTCATAACCTTAAAAACACACAACTAAACCTATCACACGTCTCAAAAAAACGCTTAAACTCTGCAGTTTTTTATGGATTACAATTAAAATTTATAACAACAAATGTTAATTTAAGGCTTATTTGCTTAACATTAAAACAAGACTCATAAATATTTCTCTAGGTCAACTTTAAACCTTTTATCAAACACATTCAAGGCTGGATTTTGAGCTTTTTCACCACATTACAGCAGCTGTAATCAATCATAAATCAAAAATATCTCTACATTTATCACAATAAAGCAGGTGTTTTTAGACTGAACAGATTATGTATTAAAATTAAGTTAAATGAGAAATTCAAAAATCCAAACCTTTCCACACATTGAACAGTAATGTCAGCATCTTACTTTTACAAGCCTCTGATTAGAGATACTCTTTTTTTTTCCCCCCGGGCCGATACCCATTATTAGTTGTTAACAGGACCGATATTTGTAGCCGATATTCATTAACAGTAAAAGTTAGTATATTGGCTTAAAAATACTAGAAAAATTAAAACACCAACAATTAACTTTGGTTGTTTAAAAAAGCAATAAAACAAAGCTTTCAGGAGTGCAGGGAGTAACAGGCTCAGCTGCATGTTTTATCTGTTTATTTTTTTTAAATAAAAGGTTTGCTGAAAGTTTTCATAGAATATAAAGGAAAACTTCAACCTAAATTAAATGACTTTTCTTTGTGAAAAGTTGAAATCAAACCAAAAAGTGCAGGGAGTTCCTTGCCTTGAAAACTTTTTTTGATGAAGTCAACTGCAAACTTGATGCTCTAAAGCAGGGTTAGGGTTAGTTAGCTGGGACCGCTGTCTTAGATGACAATCTCACATTGAAACAACTCAAAAGAGGTCCATCAAGACACAGTTTGGGATGAAATCATAATTAGGATTAATTCACCTTCAATGTGTGCGAGACATTGTCTTATACAGTTTAAAACAGTTCACCGTGCACAACTCCCTAAGTCCAAACTGGCTAAAATTTATCCACAAATCAATCCTACATGTGACAGATGTAAATCATCAGAAGCCACCTTAATTCACATGTTTTCGTTCTGTTCTAAGACAGTGTTTTTGGGGATCAAAACTGCTTCTGTTTGGGATTATTGATAATTATCTGACCCTTTGTCTTCAGGGTGTCAGATATTTTTTTGCTTTTTCCACACTATTTTCACAAGGTTTGATTCTTCTCAAATGGAAAGATACATCTCCACCCACAGTTTCACATTGGAATAAAAATGTATTATTTCATTTAAAACGTGAGAAAATAAGATACACACTGAGCGGTTCTGAACAAACGTTTTTTTGACTTTGTGTGGAAGCCCCTTTTAACTGTTGCCAATCACCCATCTACGAAAGTGATAAAATGACCTTCTTTCCTTGTTTTTTTGTTTATTTCTGTTTTACTTCCTTGTTACTCATTTAAGTACTATATCCTGACAATTTTCCTTTAAAAAAAAAAAAAAAAAGATCTTGTGCTATTGTTACAATTTCTTTCCTTCCATCTGCCTTTTAATGTCTATCCACACATGTGTATGTTTCATATTATGCTGCAACTATAATTGGTATAATAGCTGACAGCAGAAAGGGGGGGGGTTGCTGTTTGTCTTGTTTTGTCATTACGTGGAAAATAAAATAAATATATAAAACACGGAGTAAACATGTTTTTTGTGTTACCCATCACCACGGGGGAGTAAAAATACACAACGCTTTTAATAATGTTTCTAGATGTGCTCTACCGTTTGGTTGAGTTGGCAGTTAATGGGTTAAACAGAAAAGAAAAAAGCAAAAAGAAAATTTGAGCTGCATGTTCTACAAATAAACAACTTCTTTCGAGGTGGTAAATTGCAGACTTCGCTAAAGATGCGTTCACTAAGGACTGATGAGAATGGTGCCCAAAGAAACTTCCTTGCATGTCGCTTAAAGTGCCGCAGGGAGTGGTTATAGTTATACTTTAACACTGAGCAGTTAATGTTTTTTCTCAGTAAGAGGAGGACAAACATTTCTTTTTTTAACAAGTGCTTAACGGTGTGAAAGTGACAGCCCTAGTTGCTAGTAGCATGACATATAGAGCACTGAGCGTGCGGTTTGCATAACCATTGAGATTGCCCCGTTGTCGTTTGTAGAGGTGCAGCTGCCTCTTAACCAAAAAAAAGTTCAATATCAATCAGATTTAAAAAAAAAAGGTCAATGCAGATATTTGTCAAAATGACAAATATACTGGACGGAAGAAAAAAATTAACATTTAAGGCACCTAAATCTTCCACTTCACCCAAAAAAGTTTGGATCTAAATTTTAGGATCCAGCATCACCTCTGAAGAAAATGCAACACAAAAACAAAAATCTGAAAGGTTTCAAGCTAGCATGTGAACTTTACCTTTAGTTACAGCAGCACTGTAGGTCTGAGCGGCAGGGGGACGATCATGTGACCCCTGCTCAAGGATTTCATTGGGGGGTTCAGCACTGCTGTCTAACCTGAGATCACAGACAAAACAAATGTTTTCAGATCTTGATTTTTCCACTGTGGGTCATGAAACCTCAGATGAGACTGTGTGTGTTCGTTACCTGTGCTGCTTCATGAGTGTGCACTCTCCTCCGTCTTGTGGATCCAGGTTGTAAAGATAAAGGTAACCATCAGCAGCTGCAACCAACAACCTGGGAATCTTCTGGATCCTGATAAACACAAAACAGTTTTAATGATTCAAACCCAACTTACTGATGTAACACCAAATAACTAATATAATCATTCAAAAGACAACACACAAAGAGACATTTAAAGAAACCACCGATTTAACTAAATTTAGCTTCTAACTTTATATTCTTTATTTAATTTCTTGCATTAAGAATGTATTCATTTTGAAACTAATCTTTAATCGTTACTACATTTTAGTAATTTCTTCCAGCATGTTCTGGACTTATCTGTTCATTTCATTTTTTTTTACCTGAGACTTTAAGTGTAGTTTTCATTTAATTTAGTGACAATTTTATTTTTACTCAAGAATGAAAGTTTTAGAATAAAAACAAACAAACAAAAAAGTATTTATTTTTTCTGTTTTCTATTTGATTCTTTGTTTCTACAAAGCCACTTTCATGTATTTTTTAAAAATCTTTTTGAATGTTTTCTGTGTTTACAGTGTTTCTCTGCAGAGAACAAATAGTGACAGCAAAATGTGCTTTAGTTTCCTTAGAATATTTTTAGTGGCTTTAACTTAAAGACAAAGTTTGACAAAATTGGATGCGCGCCTGTGCCTGTACCAAACCGCTTCGGCTCCAAACTTAACAGTAGTTTTGCATCTACGGTACGTGAAAGCAAAATCAAGGGATTTTTTTCATACTTGGCAATAAATTCAGGTGTGAAGGGGTTAAATCAGACTTTAGTGTGAATAACTGTCAGATGAGATCCGATGCAGGTCCGTGGCTTCAGCAAAACCCAGCAGTAATCAGGAGTTTTTGCTGCATTTTGATAGATTTACTGTGAGCCAAGAGGAAGTGATTCATGTTTTTTTTTTTTAATATGTCAGCAAAAATCAACAAACCCGTCTTTGGAAATCACTTTACACCAAACTTGGTAAAAGATTAAAGGAGCGAAAATCCTCATCATGTAAGTTTTTATTATTTAATTTTTTTTTCAATTGTAGCTTTTGCAGAAGGAAAATAAATTCTGTATTTTTCTTTCATAAGTATTAGTTGTTTTTTTTTTTTGTTTACCTGCATCTGGTTTTTGTTTGAATCCATGTGGTCAAACAATCAATTGTGTGTTGTGCATGCAGTGTGTGCGTCTGCTCACACAGCTAAGGCGCAGATGTTCTTGTGGCCGCAGAAGGGCAGGCGCACTGTGGCGAACGCTCGCCCCTGGGTGAACATTTCCGTCACTTGAGCCGGCAGGTAGGTGGTGGACGCCATCAGCACCTTCCCTAAGTAGCCCCCCCACGTGGTGGGCTCCTCTGCCGGTCTAAGTGGACACAAAGTGAGACCACGGAGGGACGGCAAAATAAAAGCTTCCAGGGAGCGACACTTACACATACTTCTCCTTTTGAGTCTCTAACTTGAAAATGTGGACAGTCTCTGTGTTGCTGGAAGCAGAAAGGTACAGACCCTCCATACTGAAGGCTAACGAACAGATGCTCACGCACCTAAGGAAACAAGCACACTCAGCTCTTTTGTCTCTGAAAAACAGAGACTTTTGTTCATCAGCTGTGGAGGTTTTTTTTTTTTTTTTTTTTTACCTCTTGACTCCTCGCCGAAACTCAAAGAGCTTCTGTCCCTCTGGGATGGAGAAGACACGGATGACTGTGCCCTGAGAGAAAGAGGCGCACACAAACTCAAAGCGGAACTGAGCAGAACCGAGGAAGACTCATGAATTTCAATGTCACTCGTGTTGAAGTCGTTTCAAATTAGGCACCAAAAGAGGAACAGAATTCCAATTCCAACTGAATTTAGGGGAAAAAAAAAACATAATTCTAGGACACTTATAGCCATGTTTCATCTCATTTTTGTATGTTGCACAAATCTTTTTGTGTTATTTCTGCCCTAATAGTGAATAATGAACTTTTTTTTTTAGCAAAATGCCTCAACTAAAAGTTGCAGATCAAGACACCTGGTTTAAAATTTTACTTTTGTCACTAGATCAGAAAAAAGAAGAATTTAGTGTGATAAAGGCTCACAGAATTGACCTCTGTCTGACTCTGTATACATGTTTAGCAACAACCCAAACAGCCATTTTCCCCACTTAGCTTAACGTGGATGAATTCATTTTGAAGAAAGCTGTGACTGCCCTTTTAACACAAAAGAACACGTATGCATCAATTTGTATGAAAACCAGTGATTTTTTTTTTTACCATATAAACATTTCTTTTGTTTTTCCCCTTTTCATTTTGAAATGCCTGAATAGATTTTGTATTTGACATCTAGTTTCTAAAGTTAACTTTTAAAATAGAAATGAGGCCAAATTCTGTAATTTGTGTAATCACATTTGAAAAAAAAAAAAAAAGCCAAATTTACTGGATGTATTGATTACATTTATTTTACCTTTCAACTCTAAAATGCTTTTTTAACATAAAAATCATATTTTCTCAACTGTATCTGATAAATAAATCTTGGATATAAATAACCTAATTTTTAAAAATGGTTTTATTTTGAAGGTACTCTGCTTTTTAATTGAGTAGAATTTTCTTGACATCATATCTGGGTCAAGTTTTCCAAACTGTGGTTCAGAACAAAAGCATGGGCATTGACCACTAAGACTTGAGATGTCAAGTGTCCCTCTGCGGTGCATCAAGGCCCTAATGTTTCTGAACTGTCACAGCCGTCGGACGGTACCTTCTCTGACGCTGTGGCCAGTTTGGTTCCGCTTGCATCAAAAGCCAGAGCTGCTAACGGGCTGTCATGAGCTGGAATCATGTTTGCTGCACGCTAAGAAACAAACAAAAAAAAAAAACACGGAAAGGATTGTGATGCTTATCTGATACACTAAAAGGAAACGTGATGACATATTCCCAACATCTGAGGAAATTCCACAGCAGGGGGAACCATTCTGAAGTCTTCAGTGTTTGTTCTCACTCACCAGGTTTACTGTGTCAAACACCTGAACTTCTCCTATCGTGGCGCTGCCTGGGTACGCCAGATAGCAGTTGTCATTGCTGATGGAGAGGGCGCACAATCCTGAAGACACACAATCGTAGCTCAGTGGTCAGCACTTTCACCTCAGTGAAGACACTGGTTCGAATCCCAGCTGGTTCCGTTCTGTGTGGAGTTTGCATGTTCTCCTTGTGCATGTGTGGATTCTCTCCAGCTTCCTCCCACGGTCCAAAAACATGCTTCATGGGTTAATTGACAATCCCTAGGTGTGTGTGATTGTGTGACCATGCTACTGACTGGCAACCTGTTCAGGGTGTACCCTGTCTTTACCCAACAGCAACTGGGATAGGCTCCAAAAGGGATTCAGCTGGTTTTGAAAATGAATGGATTATCTTCAAGTAGATATTCAAATTTTTAAAATGTAAAAACGCAATACATGCATCCACCTCCTTTACTGTATATGAGAACCGGACTGAGTGACCCCTTGCCCTCACATTCCAAACAGGAAGTACCCGCTGGCTCCAAGAAGCCAAAATCTCATAGACTTCTATAGAGAAAAACAGCTATTACTCAGTCATTCTGTTTGTCAGAATAACCATTCTTGCTCAGATACCTGTTTTTTTTTTTTTTACATGTTTTCGCCATTCGAACTTTTCATATTTTTTTGCTATCACAAGTTATAAACTGACCAATCCGATGACTCAATAAAAGTAGGTGGCATCATGTCAAACATTCAAAGCATTTGACAGATTTGTGTTGTGAAAAAATGGCGACTCAATTGACTTAATTTGGTTGAAGCCGGAAGTGAACCATTTTCTACGGGTGACGTCACACTCACTCAATCCAGTTTTCTTTTATAGTCAATGATCCTCCTCTGTCTTTACAGATAACAGGGAAAAGGATGGAAAATTACTCCTGTGACCGTCATCTTAACAAGTCTCTATTCCAATACAAATGTGTGTGTTTCCTCAGAGAAAATGTTTATATCCAACACCTTTACGAAAGATTACAGAAGAGATGCTCCTTTGAGACACACCTGAAGGGTTGGGAGGAGTTTCTCTAATGGTATGCAGCACTTTCATGTCTCTGATGTTGTGGATGTAAAGAGACTCCTCCAGACACACAATCAGTCTCTGCAGTGAAACAACACAACGTCAAAACCAGCCCAACAACTGCGCACTTCACAAAAGCTTCGGCAGACAGGACAGCCCTCCTCCTCACCTGTCTGTTGAGCTTGACAGCCAGTATGGTGTTGGAATAGGAGTAGTTGCAGATCTCAGTTCCCTTCTTGAAGTGACACACTTTCAGTTTCCTGGGGGCCTTCAGACTCACAATGGCCACAAGGCTGCTGGAGAACAGACGCTCCACTATACACACATCTTCTGTGTCATCTACACAAAATACACAACATCAGATCATGGCTTTGGGGTGCCTTTTTTCCTCACAGTATGATACCAAGTCACTTGGAGCTTAAAGATCAATTGAAACGATTCTATTGATGATATAAGTTGTGGTTGGCGATATGTTTGGTTGATATGGGTTAATTTTAAACAATCCAATTCCCTGACCTAAAATCGATCCAGGACAACTTTATCCAGTGGGACTCAGAGATAAATACCTGGTACTGAACAGTGCAGGTGAAGTTTTCCAGATTCCTTTTATTTCAAGCGTAAAATAAATATGTGTACAATCAAACAAGTAAACAAGAATTAATGGCAAATCCATTCACATTTTAGCTTAATAAGGTTCTGCCCACTGTTGTTTATAATACAAAGAGAACATTATTAGAACATTACACTGTATGTCTTTACAAAATTCAGCGCTTCCTCACATTGGACTGCAATGATGGATTGATCATTTTTCACTGCATCACATAAAATTAGTCATTTTTCTGTTATAGTAAAATAAAGATCTCAATCCAAATGGTACTTCTTAAAACTGATTATCGATTTATATCATTTTGAAACGATCAATAGTATAGATCGACTTGATTAACAACTTTCTTAAGACAGATCGATCCAAGGAATAGAAATCGATTCACTGATTAATCGTTACACCCCTATTAATAACACTAGTGGACTTCCCCATCTTCACACCGATCTGAAAGGTAGTTGATACTACTTTAAAGGTGAAGTGACATTATCTGTCACAACAGCAGCAACAGGGGAGTTGGAAGCACGTGACAGATTTCACTAGAAAGCACAGGCTGAGCGCGCGCGCGCGCGCGCATACTTACTACATTCATAAATCTGCTCCAGTTTGTCCACGGATGACAAAGAGAAAAACTTGTATCCTGATTTGGTGCCAACAGCTAAAGAACTGAGGAGGAAAAAAAGGACAGGTTCTCAAACTGGAGTAAATAGATCAGGGATCAAACCCACGGACGGAGGCTCGGTTTCCTGCAGAGGCACCGGTTTGTTGTCACGTTCAGAGTTGCTAAACCACGCTGGATGGGATTTCGCAACAACAGCAGGCCGGTTCGATCCCGAGAGACTTCCACGTTTTTGAAACAGTACCACAAAAAAAAAAAAAAAAAAAAAAAAGTCCAACAGAAAGTTTCAACATAAAATAATAGCGCCTACAATTCAGAGTTTCACTATTTCTTATCCGTGTTAGCAAGAAAAAGTCAATTTAGAACAATAGCAACGACAAACACGTTGACTTTAGCAACAGGTTACGTTTATTCATGCTAAATTCAACCGTTACATGAGCGTCAGTGAGTCAAACTTTCGTGTTGTGTGTCTGAAGTTAGCCGCCGACCACATAGCAGCGTGTTAGCTACTAAAGCTATGCTAGTGTGGTTCTGGAAATGAAGCGTTTCTAGAGACACGGACGCCGGAACCAGCAGCTGTTTGGGCTCATTTCTCGTCAGAGGAACGGCCTTCCTCGTGGTTAACAGGAAGTCGCGTAACCCCGTTAACTACACACACACATACACAGCTATAGACAACGCTAGCTAGCCTGGCAGCGACACAGGCCAGCGGATCCCCACATTCGCCCCCGGCCCTGCCTTACGTGTTGTCCTGGTTGAAGTTGGCGAAGAGGAGCTGGCTCCCGCCAGCATCCCCGCTCTGACTAGCCAAGTTCATGACTCGCCACCACCGACATGTAAAGCTGGGGTTGAAAAGCCAGCGACAGGACCGGACCCTCTTTGAGAAAAAAGAAAGGTGATGGACCTCAAGGGGCCATATCTTTTTAATGCCCTGGTGTTCAGCTTGTTGTTGTTACTCGTGAGCAGGGATGTTGCTCACTTTTTCTGCGCATGCTCAGTGGAGACGGCCTGCAGCGTCCTTAAGGGGCCAACGTCCTGAAGACCTGTCAAATAAAAACAACAATATCGTAAAACAATTACTTTTTAATTTTACTTTCATTTATACGCTTGATACTAAAAATTGAACACTATGCGATGCTGGTTCTACATAAACATAAAAAAACGGGTTTTTTTTTTAGTTCGAGCGCCCCCTACCGTCAATATCTCGAATTTAACACCAATAAAGTGTTTTTATTTACCAAGTTGAGGGTCATCTTAGCCTTTCAGTTGACCCTTTTAAATGTTAACACACTATTTATATTATACTAATTTGTTCTTGTTTGGTTCGCTTGTCAGTGATAATCTAATAAAACCCATACAAACTTCAAAAAAACATAAATAGAGATTTTCCCTGACAAAATTAAAAAATAATTGATCCAATTCATTTAATTTTTGCTTAAACTGAGATCTTTCATTCTTTTCAGACAAGAAACAAATTTTCTTTCAGTTTTAATGTAGCATCTCAATATTTTTTCACTCTTGTTCAGCTTATGTAATAACATTTAAATTGTCAGCAGACAATTTTTAAAATTGTAAATTTAAACACTGGGCTGATTTAATTTGTAAATGAAATCAAACTATTAATGTTTAAACTTGAGATTGAATATAGAATTTTAGAAATGACACCTGTCCACATTGCAAACTGGATTTTTGTGTCACAATTGTAAAATACTTTTAAGGCAAGCATTTCATTTTAACAGATTTCTTAACCAAATAGTAAAAAAACATCTTGAAAACATGTTTTAAAATATTTATTGTGTGTTATACTCACCCAAGGTAGTTTAAAAAAATGTTTTATTCTTGGTTGGGTTGTTAAAAGGCTACAATTCATTGAATATTCTGCAAAATCAATGACAAAAAATTAACACTTACAGATGGCAGAGATTTTAAAAAATCTTAGACCCAATATTTGTTTGCAATACTAGGAAAAATCTTCAGATATTCCTTTTTCACCTCTTGAAATATTTCTGAGTTTTATGTGATTCCAGCAGAGGGCAGCAAAATGAAATCAAAAACACTCAATCCCCGCAGACAAACCTTGTGGTCTGTGACATTCAGGAAAAAATAAACACTAGTAAATCTTTAAAAAGTTCATGTCCTAACATGTTATTAAGTAATTTTCTATCTTCATTGACAAAAAGTTGTGATTTCAGGTCAACCAAATTGTCTTTGCCTACTACACAAAGTTGTTTTGATGTAAAAGAAAAAGAAAAAAAAAAGACACGGTTGTCAGAAACTCAAAGCGTAAAAAGTGCTTTTTTTATGCATAGTTACTCTGCAGTCCCAAGTGTTGCTCTGAGTGTGGGGATCGTGCTCTTGTTTGTTCTCAGTTGCATATCTGGAGTGATCGGGCATGAATTATCCTTTAGAATTGAAATCTGAACTGACAAACTGACACAGATTCTACAGAATCCAGTTCATCTGCTGCAAAGGAAAAGCTGGGACGCCTCAGGGAGCAGGAAAGAGAACGAGAGAAAAGAAATCTACAATAATCTGTTTTAGCAAGTGTTTCCTGTAGTTGGTTAATCAACGTTATGGCTGATGACTCCTTGGTTGCTCAATGTTGTTACTAGTTTAGATCCAGGACAGAGAGCTTTGCAGCTTTTATCTTAAAATGACTCTGTGGATTTTAATGACTGTGTGCTGCAGAGTTCTGTGGACTCTGTGGCCCCGGCTCCTGGAGGCGTCTATCCACACCAGACTTTTCAAACAGGATTACAGGAGCAAAGCTGCTTTCTCTCTCACATGTAAAGCAAAAACACTTGTTTATAATCTCATTTATTGCAGCCCTAAACTTCAATATCCTTTCTATCAACATTACCCAGAAGACCTTCTGTGTACGTGGACGTGTTTGTTTGCGGTCATAGAAACTGACATTTCATCTGACATTTCATCTGTAAACAAAGCAGGATGTGTCACATGTTGTGGCGCAGTGTCCCAGCCGGCTTCTGCTGGCCGCCCACCGTTATTGTTGGATAATGTTTAATTTTCCATTCACCCTCAGAGCCTTCAAAGGGATGCCTGAGGAGCTCCGTGAAACAGTTGAACACCCCAACTCATGAAAAACTTCACATCAAGAAACAGGGACAGCACAAGGGAGACAAAAAAAAAAAAACCACTTCAGAGGACATTTCTTATCCACCATTTCTTTTTCTTCATATCTTTTTTTAAATTTCAAAGTTTACTGAATTTGAAAAAAAAAACCTTTTTATTATTTAAGTAGAAAATGGGATTAATAATGTAGAAAAATTTACTTTACTGCATACAAATGTCATTTGGTGCTCAAACTCAGAGGTGAAGACAACTAACTGGTTCTGATCAACAACATGAAATCACCTCATGTTCTCATTTGTTTAAACACAAATCAAGCTCAAGTCTTCCATGATTAACTGTTGTTACACCAACTTCATCTACAGTCATCTTTATTTGCCAGTTCCTGCATGTATTCCCTGGAGGACTCACAACCACAATGAATTTTTACCACTTCTAGAGTATCTAATCCCTTATTATGAACCTTCCACCACCATGACTCACAGCTGGTGTGTTTTTTCCCCTAAAACTTTGCATTTACATATTTATTTTGTGAAACCATAAATTTAAGTCAGAACACGCCTCATTCTGACTGTCTCAAATTGGTCAATCTGTCCGATCCTTACCCATTTTTCATTAAATGTTCAATTTAAGATAATATTTATGTCTGTGATAAAAGTAAACAATACTTTTGTAGTATTATTATTTTTTTTTAGCAAAAGTGAGCTGCTTAAATTTGAGCATTTTTTTCATGACAAATGTTGTAGTTTAGACCTCAAATAGATCCCACAGTTCTCCGTCTGGGCTCTGAAGCTGTCGACCACAAGCTGAAGCTTCTGTGAAAGGAAATGAAGGGAACAAGCTTCCCGCCATTTTTGTGTCATTTTAACAGCAATGTCACCGCTGTCACAACCAGGCAGACGGCCGATTCCACGTGCAGCAGGTTTTATTGACTCAGGCAGGAGCAAAGCTCAGCTAAAAGTCCACAAAGCGAAATCAGGGTCAGAGTCCAGGCAAGAGGTTGGGGCAGGCGGCAAAGAGGCGGAGTCAAATGCAAAGCAGGTTCAGGTAAACAGGTGACCAGATCAGGATGGGACGCTCTGAATGCAGGCTGAATGGCACCAACGATGCCTCGTACTGAGCGTGGCTCTGAGCAGAGTTAAGAGTGCTGTGGCTGATTTACAAGTGAGAGTCAGGTGGAGGCATAAAGACACCGTGTGCTGGGGTTGATGGGAGATGAAGTGTCAGTATTCAGGAGATGGCTCCCGCCAGTGACCAGAGAGGGAGACAGAACTCAGACTCCTGACAGCCGCATTAACCACATGTCTCCCAACACCACGATTCCCACAACATGTCAAAGGTCAAATGATGGCACCCAAGTGACCCATGACACACATCAGACGTGAAGTTACACCAAAAGAGTGAAATATAGATCGTTTGAGTCAAACGAGGGTAGACCATTTAACCACAACATATAGGCATTATTGTACTGATGAATGTGTGTGGATTACTGTGTTGTCTCATGAAACTAAACAGAACCCTTTCTATGGCAACCATTGTTTACTCTGCCCCTCCCACTTTGTTGACTTCATTATGTCACATGACATTTTATAACGTTTGGTTTCCTATAGACTTACTTCCATTCCAGTCTAACGCTATTGCTTTGGTCCGATGAAATTTGCATGAATTTTGAACAGATCTTCTCTGTCTGTGTGACCACAACCATGGTGCTGTTGCACGGAAAAGCTTGAGCATAAGCCAAATGGTCGCCACCATTTGTATTTAGAAAAAGTGAGTTGGCGAAGTGGTTTCTTTGGCGTGATGTCATTCATTAGGGCAATATAGCATCCTCTCTGAAGCAGCTGCAGTTTTAGATACCTGGATGTTTGAGAAAAACTCTATTTTTGTTGCACAATGTCTTTAAAAACAAAATAACACCTTATAAAAGTCAGAACTGCCGATTTTAATTACATTTAAATTAAGATTTTAATTTTTGTAAGTTTGTGTTTGTTCATCAAGTCCGTATTGGTATTGTTTTACAAACTTAAAGTGGAAAAACCCATCTTACTCTATAACTGTGTTTTTCAGAGGGTTCGGACACTCATTAAAGCATTTGCACAATTTTTCAAACATTCTGAATACATTTCCAAACTTTAAATCAGCATTTTAAAACAAGCATTAGCTGTGGTAACTCAAAAGAGCTCTTTATCAGTAAGAAGGGATTTATAAGTAAAAAAAGGTGAGTTTGACAGCATTAAAGCAAGAACATACTGAGATAAAATACAAATTATAAAAAGGATTGGCAGAATTAAAACAATAGAGCACTGAAATTGGAAAAACAAAGCTTTGAGTGAAGGACTACTGATTTTTATAGATACAAATAAAGAGTGAGACTTTAAAAAACGCACACAGCGGGAGCAGAGCCACATGTTTCTCTCACTCTTTTTTAAAATTTTCTTAAGCCCTGTAAGCAATCTTTTTTATGAGGTGGTTTCTCCTGAAGTTTTAGACTACAGATTTATTTGAATATTTATTTATTTAAAAATATATTCATAAATGTGATTGAAAAGTCCAAAGGAGCCATTATGTGGGAAATGTCACAAAGACTTAACTTTCACAAAAATAAAACAAATTAAATACAAAGGTTTGTTTTCTCAAATAATTGTTATTTTAGGGTAAGGCATCAGCCAAATGACCAGAAACACACCTGCCGTCATTGGACAGTTGCGCGCATCTTTCTCCGTTTTTGGATCCTTTACTTTGTGGATGTTTGTCAGGAATATTTGCTGATGATTTATCACCAGAGAGGGGAAAAGGGGGAGGAGAGAGGAGGAGGGGAGGGGTTACAACTCCAACGAACATCCTGCAAACACGTCCGAGAGTCGAAGCACAACCGCGCGCTCCTCCATCTCCTCCTCCTCACCCTCCTCCTCCTCCCACGCCTCCCGTGTCGGGATGATCTCCCCAGCAGGACCCGTGTAGGTGTGTGTCCCGCTCTGCAGGCCGCCGTGCTGCTCCGCGGACGCGCAGCGGTGGGACATCCGGAATGAGGAATCCGTAGGAGGAGACGACTCTCGCCAGTTTGGAAGCGAGCGCAGGAGATGGACTTCAAGAAGACGAAATTCGGAAGGTAATCCTGTTTCCTCCAGAAAATACCAAATCTAATGACTCCACTTTTTTTTCTGTTTTTTTTTCTGTGTTTTTCAGCGTGACAGATGTTGCGCATCCATGCGCACTGACGCGCTGGCACAATCACAGGGATGTCATGGATTACTCTGCATGTGCGTGTATGAGGCAGAGAAAGAAGCAACAAGCTGTTTTAGTGGTTGAACTTTATGGAGTGATGTTTGTGCCATTATTGCAAGCGCAATACTCACTGTTTTGAGTGTAAAACTTTAAAAATTCTGTGCACTTAAAAATGATTTTGCACTTGAAACAGAAAAAGGCACTTCAAACTCAAACATCTGTGTAAACAAAATAAAATTCACCCAAAAAATTATTTCTCAGAGCACCACATAACAAATGTGCCATAAAAGCCGGCAAATTACAGAAATGGAAACGAAGGCTGCTGCTGATAGGTCAGAAATTCTTCCAATCAGCTTAAAGACTGATACGATTGGAAGGCTTTTTGAGAATCATCCTTCGTGTCTGTGTCTGTGATTGGCTGGCTTTTGCGGCACATGAGGACAGAAGAAAGATAATTCCCCCCCAGTGAAAATTGATTCTTTTGCAAATATTTTTGAGGTTCAAGTGCATTTGTCTGTTTCAAGTGCAGAATATTTTTTTCAGCACACACAATGTTAAAACAGTGAGTGTTGGGCTTGGAATAATGGCACAAACATCACTCCATAGAGCTTCAGTTTCAGTTTTACCGTAAGGATTTTTCCTTTTGTTCCCACAAAACATCTGCAGCATTTGACTCTAGATTCTAGGTATCCCAGAGTTGTTCGGCAGGCCAGTTCCTGCATAAATGCTGTAATTGTGAGAAGTTGGATTCCCACGGGAGATTATCTCTGTTGTGAAATGACCGGTGGAGCTGCAGAAACATGAAGAAAAGCACACAGATCCCTGTAAGTTCACCCCAAAATCCTGTGCAATCCTGTTGTGTGTGATCAAACCGGCTTCATGAGGTGAAACCTGGTGTTCCATGTGCTGAGAACAAGCAAGCATTAGAGGGAAATAAAGGAGAATAAGCTTAGAAGAAAGTGGGGAGCTGGCATGAACACAGCGTCCTCTGATCAGTCTGTGAATCTCTCAGTTGATTACATGCACACACAGAGTTCTGTCAAAACTGATTAGAGGATGGCACGATTCAGCAGCGCTCACACATGTACTGCTCTGTTCAGTCCCTGGCACTGCCTGAAGAGACGTGGGACAAAGAGGGAAGGAACGGCAGCCATTAGAAGGAATAAAAGAGCAGTTCCAGCATAAGGCTTGTACTCGACAATGAAAGCTTTTCCATTTATTTGTTGGGTTTTCCACCATGCTGGCTCACACGACAGCAAGTGGAAGTTCTAAAAGCAACAAAAAGTGATAAAAGGAGTCACAATTTGAATATAAACGATGCAGAGGGAGGAAATGTTGGCGCTTGCGTGCATCAGACCACCCTGATGCCTCCATCCATCAACAAACACTGGTCATATGGGGGCTGCAATAAAACTGGTTCAGTTTATTTTTTGTAAAACTTTCAAGTGTTGGCCAATTATTAGTATCAGCCAAAGCAAAAAAAACTTTTCTGAAACATCAATGATGGGTAAATAAAATAAAAAAACAGAGTTCATCACCAGGCTGAGGGTCAACAAACTCACGAGGAAGGAGGGATGGACACCAGAGAGGTTCAAAATCTAGAAACAAATCCTGAAAGCAGGGGAAAGGCAAACGAAAAGAAAAAAAAGATCGGCTTTCCAAAGGAAAGGATTTGCAAAAAGGAAGATAAACAGCAAAAGCATGCAAGTTAAGATTGTTTTAGTCAGAAATGCCGCTCGAGATCTGATATGTTCTGCAAAAAGTTCACTCCAGCACAAAACTTTCCATGAAAAGTTAGGCTAAGGAATTTTGGAACTATTCCAAACAGGAAGCTCTGCTTGTAAGTTGTGAGAGTTTAAAGTGAACTTAAAGCAAAGTGAACATAACTTGCTTCTTCATTATCTACAATTATAACTCTTCTATTCAGCAACATGCAGGTGAAAGAACCACTCAATGAAAATGCTGCTTAGGTGTTTTTAACATGTTCTTGTGGCATTTTTTATGATGATGGACATGTATAAAGAAACTTAAGCTTAAAATTGCATTTCTGAGTATATCTTTATTCAAATCGCTGTGAATCAGGAGCAGACGCAAAAACACAGTTTGGAAAAGATCGTATTTGTGATGTAGAAAATACCCTGGGCGAGCCACAAGATCCCTGCTCTGCTCCATTCCGATGCATCCATTTGCAGACGATGAACGTCTTTGTTTTCCTCGTCTGAGCTGACATATGGCTCAAAACTATACGGCTGGATAGCTCCAATATTTTTGTTGCAGCAGTAACTTTAGGTCGGGGTTATAAGGGGGGGTGTAAGCCAGCAGGGGAGTTTGTAAACAGATAGGTGACGGGAAGAGGGGCGGGGTTGCTCCGCGCGAACAGTCCCGCCCACAACTCAGAGGCCAATTTCTAATGAACTCCTGCCGCTCTACAGAAAATATGTCCTAGAAAACAACACAATTCAAAGAACATTTTAAAGTGGATCAAAAGATGATCGGAGTGGAACTTTATTTATAATTAGTGAAACTAATAGACAGGGACGTTTTTGAAGTATAAACAACAGCACGCCCACATATCAACGAGTAATTCAGTAAAAAAGTGTATTTTTATAATAATGAAATCAAAAGAACAATTTGAAACTAGCAGAAAGATCAGGTATTTCGAGTCCTTCTCAGTTCCTGTGTCTATTGTGCACCTCTTCCATTTTGTAGGAAGACTGCCTGTCTGTGCAGCCTTTAGTAACTTTACACCTGTATGTAACTGTGGAACAATCTATCTCCTTCACACAATACATACCTCGAGGGACAAACAATAAATACATGACATTTTACAATTATTACAAAGAAATGTTTGGTTTAAAGTCTGAATTTGAATTTTCTACATTAACCCTTTAACACTGGAGATGTCGCTAGCGACGCCTACATGATACACGTGCTTTGACATACCGTAACTGTTTGACCCTTCGCACCATTAATGTAATTCCAATGGAGATGAAGAAAAGTGGTTTTTCTGTTTCAGGATTAGCAGATTTACATCGATTGCGTAAGCACTTCACTAATGTGCGCAAGGCTGCTTTTGTTCGCTTCAGAATCCACAGGAATTGCATTAGTTGCCTAAATGGTTGAAGAGATACAGAAGCTGTAAGAATGAAAACACTGGAGCTGAAGCTCTGCTGTTAAAAGGTTACAGGAAACACCCGCATAAAGCAGCAGAAATGAATACAAAACTTTCACATCTGTGATGCAGTTCGGGAAAAATAAACTGCATCCACTGCTGCCTGATGTAAAAAAAAAAAAAAAGAGAGAGAGACACGGTTGTTCTCTCTAGTCTTTGCTTGTGAAAATCTCTAATATCACAGTAGACACATTTCACAGAGTAAATGCTGGGACAACAAACACTGTCGCATACTTATTGCAATTTCTGATACCAACTTTTTCTCTGATCAAAACACTCCAAAACAATGTCTTTCTCCAGCAATTTCAAAGAAATATCAAATGGAGGTTAAATAAAAAGTAGATGAGACCTGAAAGAGTTTCGTTAAAGCATCAACTAACATCCAATATTGACCCAAAGAGCAAAACAATGCAGAAATGATTTCAAACACAAAGCAAAGGGTACATTTATTTGAAATTGTTTTAATCCAATTTGTTTTAGATCAGAGATGGGCACTGAGGGCTGCATTCCTGCATGTTTTCCAACATACCCTGCTCTAGCATGTTCTAACTGGTTAGTCACACCTGAACCAGGTAATCAGCCACTATCATGCAGACACACCGGCCCTTGAGGCCTGGAATAGCACACCCCTGTTCTAGATTATTCTAATAAGATCCAGTTCCCATAATGGGACCAGACTATGTGGTGTAAACCCTCATACTGAGCCTGCAGTCAGGAAACTGTGCAGAAGAAAACTCCTTCTCCATCTCTCAGTCAGCTGTGCGTTACACTCAGAGACAAACAAAAACACTGGAACATCCTCAACTCCATTAAAGACACTCCTATGAAAATTGTGTTTTTTAACATGTTCTTATGTTTACATGTTATGTAAATATAAATGTTAAATTGACATTCCTCTGACTTTATACTTCAGTAAAGACTTAGAGTTTGCAGGGAGGTCTGGGTGAGCAGGTGTGCAGTGGATCTTCCGTCGACAGAGTTGCAGCTTAAACAAAAGGCTCGCCGCGTTCCCTTTGTTTGCTCGTTTCTCCGCTCCACCTTTCCCTCCGCTGGAGCGTGACGGTACACAGAGAACGAGGTGTGCGTGATCAGCACATGACCTACATGTGTAACGGAACAACGCGGCTGACCCCCACAGACACACCTGTGGCCTTGCACGGGACGCTGCGCTCACAGGACGTTTGTTTGCTCATCCTGCAGCATCAAATGCGCTTTCGTAACATCTCCAGATGTGCTTCCCCCCTGAGAGCAGCAGCTCTGGAAGGGATTCATTTGAAGACATAAGTTGTGGATTCTTTTAGCAAATATTACCAATGTGGTTAATGAATAATGAGCTGTGGTATCCTGTTGTGGTGGAAATACTCAGTGACATCACCGGTGACTATGGCGACGCAGACAGTTGCCCCAGTAACAAACTTGAAATCAGACAACGTGATGTGGATTAGGGACCAGTAGATCCTCCAGGAATCACCGAATCTCACAAACTTGCTTTTTTACGGGTTCAGTCCATCCGCGGCAA
>BSAI01000125.1:6089089-6106723 GCA_036245035.1 Adrianichthys oophorus
CCGCTGCCTCAAAGCAAATGCACGAACAGAGGAGGAAACAGGGAAAACACAGACATGATGACGGCTAAGCCTCAGATGGGGCAGTTGTAGATGCAATCATGACATCCTTCCTGCACTTTTGCTACAATCTGGTGGGAGGCTGTTTTGGGAAATAATTTGGTGGAAGTCACCAGATGGTTTTAGTAAAAAAAACAAAGTAGATTTAGACCAGAAAATTATTTATTGGTTACATAACTTGGAACACTAAAACAGTTTTCATCACACACTGTTAGAAATGGTTTTTAATGGCAACATTTCTTCTAAGTCTGAAGTCAAAAGATGTTAAATGATAAAACATTCACAATAACAGATTTTTTTCTCTTAAAAATAATTATAAACACAGCCTAATCATATTTTTATTTTCGTTTTCTCTTTTCTTTTATGAGTTTTCTATAGTTCAGTGACAATGATAGTGGTGCTGAGAAATTTTTAACATATGGATTTGTGTTTTAACAGGTATTTACATCAAAACAAAATTTGTGTTATATGCACTATTTGTATGACATCTTTTTTTTAAACTCCTATGAAAAATAAAACACTGCATCTTTTCTGCTTGATTTTATTTTATTCTTTGCCATTTCTCCCAGTCTTGGACATTAAGAACAGACACATTTGGTTCTCTTAAAGTGAACCAGAGTTTGTAAGGAAGACTTTTTCAGTCTGAACACACTCTGAATTAGAACTGAATTATGTTTTTAAGTTTTTGGTCCAAAATGAAGACAATCAGCTTATCATCCTGCTTGCTTTAAACCAAACTGAAACAAATAAAAATATAATTTTTGTCTTGACTGTTGATTGTTTTATAAAATGAATGTGTCAAAATAACAGACAAAAGTCTTGGATTTCTAAAACAGTCTCTCCTCCTATTTGTTTAGCTGTAAAACTCTGGTGTACTTCAAGAGTACTACATTTTCAAAATCTTTGAATGAAAATATAGCCTATTTTCTAAACTTTTTACTAATCTTATAATTGTACATTTCAATAGTACATGTTCTTTAATCATTTATACTGCTATGAGCAACTATTACTTCATGAAAAGATGTACTTTTTAATATAAATCTTTAAAGATGTCTGTGGTTTGGGAGGACCTTTAAAAAGAGCTGCGTGTTTACCGAATCACAAAAACTCATCTGTAGATGTTTTCTGTATCAATAACGATTTCTTGTGAAGCATAAATTCAAAACTGATTATTTCTAAAGCTTCAGTTCATAACCGAGACAGAAAAAACAACAAAAATTAAACTATTTCTGCATTCAGGCCCTTTTTAATAATGTTGGTAGTTGGTTCTCATTTATCCAGGTGCTTTCTTAATAATGTCTGATCGTCTTTCTTTTAAATTTTTGCTGATTTTACTACATATATATATAGTTTTTCATTCTGGCCAGGTGTCAGAATTTTTTTTCTTTGAGAACATGTAAATCATGACTTTAAGAAGGGAGTTGATTTTCCCATCTAACCTGTTCCTATCATAGAGTGTTGTGTCATGGTGGACGGCAGAGGAAAAAGGAGCTCCCCTGAAGATTTCCATCTTTTTTTCTGACTTTCCTGAGTTCATCGTGATCCTATCAGCTCCTGCGTATCCTGCGCTGTGGCTCACCACTTTTTCTGTCATTTCTTTCCCTGCTTTAGAAAAGCACTGAGTGTGACGTAGATGTGAGAAAAGATGGAATGATGTGATTCCCACACTGTGAAACCAGTCCGACCACGGTTAAAGACCCGTGTGCTGTACCTGCTGCTATTCAGACAGACACAAAACTCTGCTCTAAGGTTACTTTCACGTCAGCATTCATGTCTGGGTTTGTTCAAAAGGATCGTTTTGGGTGTTACTGCACCCACATTAAGCCTACATCTATAGCGATTGGTTAACCTGCACAATTTAAACGAGCAGAACCTCTTGTTTTGGGCCAGTTCTCGTTTGAATCAAAGTTTTCAAATTAAAAGTCTTCCCTTTGTCAGTAAACTAATCCACGGAGGGTAGAAAGCTGCAGCTGTCCCATACCCAACAGCTCACGATGGTCCACATTTCCTTTCTTATTCAACAATGGCAGATATTTGTTGCTCCATCCAACACTCTGATGGCTGAAGAAATTTCATACAAATATTCTTGTGAATTGAGAAGTAACTCGGTCTTTTTACTTGCAAAAAGGAAACTTGCAAACTTGTAATGTAGTTATTTCAGAAGATAAGGGTAACAAACTGCTAAGCTAAATATCTCTTTAACCATTTGAAAAAACATTAGTTGTGCCCAAACTCCCTCACTTATCAGTGCACAATATAGTGTGTTCGTCATTTCTCCAAAGGCGTGCATCAATGCTCACTAGATTGGTGAATATAGACCACAATGCATTGCATTTGAACAATTTGTCATCGGAAAAAAATGTAGGTACATTAATTTTTTTATAAATCATCCAAATTTCCATTATCATAAAACAATTGATTAATAATTAGTCTTTGTAAAAGGTTCAAACCTGTTGGGTTTTACTTTGAAAAATGGGTGCTGCTTTTCTGTTGTGTGAAGTAGTCTGGACGCAAACTTTCACACTTTTTGAGAGAAAACTTCTGCGTTATTGTGTCCCTTTTTGAAATTATTTACAGTTATGGATCCTTCCCAGCCTGATGGGTGGATCTGTCCTCTACTTTCTTTCCGCGGACCAATGGCATCAAATCAGTGCCTGGCTCTACGGCATCGGCCTTACCGGCCTTTTTGTCACTTCGACTCTCTTCCACACGGCTGCCTGGAAGATCAGCCACCTCCGGTGTGTTTGTTTGCTGCAAACTGACTTTTTTTAGTCAACAAAGTGGTGAAAATGTAAAAAAATATTTAAGTAAACTTCCCAACATTTTTATTTTTTGTGTAGGAAGGTGGAGCAGCGCCTTCACATGTGTGACAGGATGGCCATCTACTTCTTTATTGCAGCTTCCTACTCTCCCTGGTGGGTCACGTGACCACGATCCAGTTTAAATCATCTGTGTCAAACATAAAGAGTCTTTATGGGTTTATGTGGTCAGGCTTATGCTGCGAGATCTGGGGCCGTGGACGTGTCACATGCGCTGGCTCATCTGGGTCATGGCTTGTGTGGGATCTACGTATGTCTTCTTTTTCCACGAGAGGTAAAAGTCTCCTTCAGTCTGGCTCTTTGACCTGAAACCAAACGCTCTTGTGTTTTACATCAAACACGGGTCTGGTGTTCGAAGATCTGGACTCATTGTGTTTGATGTTTCTGCAGGTACAAACTGGTGGAGCTGCTGGGATACGTGGCCATGGGGGCTGTTCCTGCTCTGGTCATTCTCTCTATGGTAATCACAAACATCAAAGCATTGTCCTCCTTTGCATCCCTTTGCCTTGTGGGGAATCAGACTATGTTTCAGGTTGGTCGTTCATGAGGTTGCAACTTTAGACTCTTCTCATGCAAATGTATCAGTGGTCCAATAGATTCTGCCACAGCAGACTATGATAAACACATTTCAAGAGCTGGAGCTTGGAGAGAAGAAATCCAACACTCACTTAGCCTTTAAAAAAAACGCAATAGAGGTTTCAATTTTCAAAGTGTTGGTGCTTTAATATTCTTACTGGAGCAAAACCCTTTTGTAGAATATTTACTATGTGTAAAATTATAAATAAATATGCAATCTCATACTTTATTTTGAATATTAAATATTCTTGTCTCAATTCTTCTCCACCATAGACAAAGGAAGAATAAATGTGGTTCTTTAGGCTTCATTTTAATATGTTATGTATATTTACATCCAAATTTTTTTTAGAGTGATCTTGTTTCCTGTTTTACACATTGACTGTATAAGAGCACTGGACGGAGTGGGCCCTCCTACTGGAAACCAAACAGGAAGTTCTCATATGCAGTCAATGAGAAGTTTAAAGTTGGGCCCCGCCCACATTCAGACTAGGTCTCGTAAGTTCTAGGCCACACCTACTGCTCAGAGGGAACTGGTGTCTTCATGCAAAGTAACAAAAAGGACGACAGGAAGTGTGTAAACAAAGGAAAAACATTGGGACCAGCTGAACCATTATTTAACTGGTTTAGTTTGTGTTAAACTATTAAACTATGTCTCTGCACTCCTGGGAAGAACACAACAAATACTGGAACAAAAAGGTTTACAAAAAAGTCTCAGAATAGTGTGAGGCAAAACACAAAACAACAACCACAACGCACGCAGACAATCTCTGGAGATAAACAGCAACACGGAATACTTAGAAAGTGCTCCATAAATGCAAACACTAATGACTCAAGAGCAGGCAGCTTCCGGCAGAACCCGGATCAGGAAAACCCCAGAAGGCCGTGGAGATCATCTGGGAGGAGTCACAGGCAACCTGCACAGACATTGCCTTTTATCTGATTTGACTTATACCTAAAATTTTTGAGCCGTGTTTGTGCCATAAACTACATAAAGTACCTTTAAGTCTGGTTGTAAATAAATGTTACCGGCGTGTCAGAAATGACGTGATCTCTATCCCGCAGGTGGAACGAGCAGGTGTGTGTGAACTGGCAGTGGGAGGAGTCTTCTACGTGGTTGGCGTCGTCTTCTTCAAAAGCGACGGCCTCATCCCCTTCGCCCACGCCATCTGGCACCTTTTTGTGGCAGCCGGCGCGGCCGTTCATTATTACGCCATCTGGAGGTACCTGTACTCGCCTGGGCCGCCGCTGCAGACGTCCAGGTGACCTTCTGCTTTCACCCAACTGTCTGAACCGCCAACTGTAACGGCGTCTTTCAATGTGAAACGGCATTTTGGTTTTAACAACAAGGAGAGTTGGGGTTTGTGCTGGTAGCAATTAGCCTCAAGAGCACTAAGACTCACTTTAATTCAACCTTATGTGACACATGCACTCAAATAACCACTGATACTTGCAGGCGGATTCAGTGGAGAGTAGATATTTACTGAAAATATCACTAAGAGTAACATTTATAAACAGACAGTTCAAAAATATTTCAGTTCAAAATACAGAAAGAAAGGATCATTTTTAAGAGTTATTTTCATTCAAGTTTAAATGCTAGTAGTTAAAGGTGACAAAAATGCTAAATTTACTATCTCAGAACATTAGATGACTGGTGATTACGGTTAAAGATCTTTCACCAATTGGATGTATGAAGATGTGTATCATGCAGTGCAGTGCGCTTTGCTTGGATGGTGGCGTGAAGGAGTCTTTTCTTCTTCATCACAAAACCTCATAGATTCTCTTTGGGGTTTTGTTCAAATGAGTTTGTTGGTCAATAATTCTTCAATCAAGATTTGAGTACTTTCGTGTGGACAAAGTCCTGCTGGAAAATGAAATGAGCATTTTCATGAAGTTTGTCAGCAGAAGGAAGCATGAAGGTAGTGTGCTGCTTTGACGCTGGAGCTTATAAAACAGTAGCAGATGATACTTCTCCATAAAGGACCACACTGGAGCTGAAGAAACCTCTTTTTTTCGTCTTGGATTTTCACAATAAAAGCAAAAAACAAGAACTTTGGATCACAGATGAACATTCCAGATCTTTTTATCAGTTCCCAGATGTTGCCTCTGGTTTATCAGTGACTTTTGAAACTCCAGCAGCAGCATGTTTTTCACCTTCATCCTTGAATGTGCTCTTTTATTCCAATCCTTCTTAAAATCAGAAGAGTCTCAGCTGCTTGTTCACTTTTTATTTTTACTTTTCATTTAACTTTCTATGAATGTGCAGCTCTAAAAATAGCTTCTGCAAAGATGATCTGCGTTTTTATCCTCCTTTTAACGGTAATCACGACAAACCTGCTGTCTTCCTCAGGATTATGAGAAAACCTTCCTAGAATATTTTACTTTGAAGTCTAGAATATTATATCTGTTGGCAATTTTTTTAGTTTTAGATTTAAAAAATGGAAAAATGCTGCCTTCTGAGAAAGAACGCAGTTACAAGTTTTTAAAATAGCATAAATCTCCATAATAAAGGTGCTCCAATGGTTTGAGCTGCATGTGGCAAACAAATGTCTTTTAACAACAATATGGAGTCAACTTTTACTTTTTTAAATGGCGTTACCACGAGTCCCTCCAACTTTTTTACCTGTGCTATTTTGCAGCAAGAGTTAGTTTGGTAAAAAGTCCTGCTGCGCTCAAAGATAACAAGAAAAAATACCAGGAACTCAGCAGCTGTCCCGTATCACAGGGGAAGCATCAGCATGTCACGTTCTGCTCTTCATGTAAAACACATCATCTTTGGTTTTCTTCAAAAATAACAAATCGTTATTGGTTTTCTTGTGCCAAAACTCACCACACTGACTCTGCTTTTCACTACTGCTGAAGAAAATATTCAAAGTTAAACTGATCATAGAGGCATTTTTTTTTTAGGACCAAAGCCTGAGTTGTAATCTGAGTTCACAGCCAGAGCAGTTTTATCTGAGCGACGCACCAATTTGAAATAACCGTTAATGACGGTGGCAGTTTTCAGAGTTCTTAATTGTAACGCCATGTTCTTTGAAATGTTAAAGTCTGAGCTCTGGAGCCTCATGTCGCTCATTTATCTCTGTATTGCGGCGCTTTGGCTTTGAACTAAAATGCTAATGATGTGGATAAAAAAATGGGTTTGTAGCTTTGGTTTATTTGTTTTAGGTAGCTACATTTTGTGTTTAGATATCTGTCATTTAACTGAGCAAAATGATGTTGATGTTATTGTTATCAAAATAATATCAAAGCATATTCAGATTTCCTGCCACACATCAGTGTCTAGTTGCTGTTCAGAGGCAAAGTTCTTAACGTGTAGAATTTCATTTACATGGGTGGATAGTTTTTGTTTTTTTTATTGGATTTTACACCAAAATTGTCATGTTTATGTTTGATAACATAAGGAGAAAAAGGATGGCATTGCCTTAAAGTCATAATGATCGAAAATGTCATGTTTGTCTTGTCTTTTTTGCATTTTTAATTAAAAAAAATCTGCTGCAGAGAGAGGATTGTTTTTGACGCTGGGTGTATTTTATTTTGAAAGGACCTTGTACGTGCCTCTGTCAAAAGCAAAGGAAGTTGAACTTTATATTTATAGAAAAATATAACACTGTTATAATTTAACATTTGCAATTATTTAAAAGCTACATTTCATTTAAAAATGGCCACAAAAACATAAAGTTCTTCTGAACTTTGCACTGGGTTTGTCGCTGGGTTTTGGTCTGTAAGAAACCGAACTAAACGACCCTTACAGCGTTAAAGGTTGCAGACCCCTGGGAAAGACCAAATAGTAAACTTTCAACAAGTACTGAAGAGTGAGTTCTATGGACTCAGCTAACTCATGCACTCTTAACTGAGCACTTCAACAACAACAAGCTGGAGTTTCAGCAAAACCTACAGCATGAATGCAGAGTCTATGTGGTCACTGTTTTAACTGAGGAAAGCACTGAACTGATCACATCTGCTGCTGAAACCTAGGAAACAGAGCACTAACTCAGGAAGAGAATGTTTTTAATCATTTTTTTATTGAAACATCTATTTTGTAAAAATGATCTATTTCTGTGAAATGAATTCAATAAAAAGAAACTTTATTATGAACTTTAGCTGAAATCTCTTTATTTATAGGAAACTGATGGATTTTTAGGATGGATGGATGCTGTGTTTTCAGACATGAAGGCGTGAGTGTGTGTTACAGTGTGTGTTTGTGTGTTACGACGAGTGCGTGAGTGTGGTGAGGGCCCGCAGCTGCAGCGGCAGCGCCTGATTGGTGTCTCTGTGCCACCGGGGAGTGTTGACGTAGGGGAGTGGGGTCAGCACACTCTGAGCCACACCGGGGGTTTTAAGCAGTGACCACAACTCTTCCCCCCGGGTTACTATGGCAACCATGTCTTCTTCGTCACTGCACCAGGGAACCGAACCGCCTTTTGCTACGTTTCTCAGCTTAGAGAGGAACAGGGACACCCTGCAGAGAGGCAGACGGGTCCAACGGGAGTTCTGACAGGGAAAAGTCCCAATGGCTTCAGAGCACCTACCTGGGGATGAGGTCGTGTGATCGCGACGCCAGCTTTGCCAGAGCGCTCATCAAAGTGGTGATGATCTTAGGGGCGGGGCACACCGACCCAGGGGGAGGAGCAGAGGAAGTGATCTCAAACAGCACAGCCTCCAAAGATTCGAAGCAGGAAGTGATGAGCTTTACGGAGCAGCGGGAGTCAGATGACAGCGACAGGTATTCTCCCAGCACCCACACCTGAGCATCACAGCAGCATTACAGCATTACTTATATCTCTCTTTAAAATATAGAAACAATTCTCCTGTAAAAAAAATAAAACATTTTGGCAGTAGTCAAATGTGAGCTAGCCTTTTAAGAATTATTTATCAGCTGTTAGTCAACATAAAATTTACTTATATCTGTAAAAGCTGTGGTGGACATAAAATTGGTGATTGAGACAAACTTAACAGAAAGGGGAAGTGGGGGCGGGCTTGCTCTGCATCAACAATCCCGACCCCAGCTCAGAGAAAATGTTCTAATGAATGAAATGATCAAAAGATGATCCCTTTGGAATAATGACAGCATCTCCATAAGATCAAAAAGTAACGCCCTTTTGTGAACTTTATACTTCTTGCTACTAGACTGAAGCCTTAATTGGTCGAGTATTTTTGTAGCTGACAGGACCAAGAGTTTAAGAAGATTTCATCAATCCATCTCTAGTTTGGTTTCACTGAACTATAAAAATTGTTTTTGTTTCTTTTGTTCCATGAGATGTATTTTTACTATTTAACTCTGGTAGTCATCATTGATTTATGAGTTATTATTATGTTATGCTATTATTATGACTTTTTTAGATCAATGAATGGGTATGATGGCGGTTTTTTAACCGTTTTTTTGAATCCTCACCACATGAGTGTAAACTTCTTCTTTGCTGTAGACGTTGGCTGTGGCTCCTGCCAAGTCCAGCAGTTCTAGAGACTGGTCAACCACCAGGGAGGGGTGGAGCTTGCACAGCCGGAGAAGCTGGGAGCTGAACACCCTGCAGGAGGCGCCAAACAGGACTGAAGGAGGCGATCGGCCAAAATGGGAAAGCTGCAGGTGTTCGGCCATACCTGTGTGTCTCTTTGCAGTATGTTGGCATGTTGAGGAGCAGGTTGCTCCTCTCTAACATCACCAGAATCAAATGGGCTAAAAGCTTCTCGTCAGCAACCTAATGATGAAGTTAAAACGCTTTAATCAATTTGTTTTTGAAAATCATCAAACCGACATTAATGATTGTCTTCACCGTAACCACTGTGTTGAAATAGATGTGCAGCAGGACAGGGACAGTCTGAGAACACTGAATCACTCTCGGCCACTCTGCAGCCTCTGCCAGCAGGCCATGGAGCGTGCTCAGTCGCTCTATTGTATCACCTAAGAGTAGAAAACATCAAATTACAATCATTTGAGGAGGAGTTGACTGCTTTTACAGCAAAATGGATCAAAAAAATAAGATATTTCAATAAAATCCAGAATAACAACTGATAAGAATTTAAGAGTTGCATCAGAACTTATCCACCTCATTTTGTTCAGTTTTCTACACATATTTCTGCAGGATAAATAAAAAAACTGTGGCTGTAAATTAAATTGAAGAAAAAAAGAGTGACATATTGAGACTTTCATGAGAATCTGTAAATCCTAAAGTACCTGAACCCGCCTCTGTGCGGAGAAGAAAGAGGAAAAGTCCTCTGAAAGTGGGGTTTCGGAACGCATCGAGTGACAGGAGGCCTCGACCGCCTGGATCAGAGATGGCCAAAGACGTGGACCTGCGGCGCACAAACACACTCTGTGATAAACAACAAACAAAAGCAAAGAGGGAAGCTGTTGGTGCAGTTTATTTTTTGAGCGTCCTGGAACCTGAGCTGCAAAACCAGCGTGGCAGAGAGACAGGGCAGATCCAGCAGAGTGTGGAGCAGCTCCACCGCAGATCCAGCTGTCACCAGAGAGGGCAGCAGATCCACAAAGTCCTCCAGCAACGCCGGGCTGTCCCACGCTAAAAACTACACATGCAGACTTAAAGTGTGCTGCAGCAAAAGCTAAGTTTGCACTTGTTTGTTTTGTTTTCTACCTTCAGGAAGTTCGGGAAGTAGCGTGTGAACTGTGGCGCTGCGCGCTGCAAACCCTCCAGGTTCAACCGAAGGAAACGCAGGAAGTCGTGAGCCAGGAAGGGGTCATTGAAGAGCTCGGCAGGAAGCTGGCTGAACACCAGCTTCCACACGCTCTCACAGTCCACTGCTGCCATCTCACCTGAACAACATGCAACACTTTAAAAAACACCTGCAGAAATCCTCTAAACATTGGAAAAGGGATTCCATTTATTAGATCTCTTCATGGCAATATAATTATGTAATTATGTAATGTAATTCCTGCCTCCCTGCACCTCTTCTTTTGGCTCAAACACATGCATTGGGCTGCAGCCTCATCTCCTGCTTTACATGGATTTTGGTATAAATTCAACTTTTCAGTTCTACAATCTTTTGATTCTGCTGAATCCACAGTCACCTTGTTACCACTCTCTAAATCTCATGTTCTTACCATAAAAATTTTTTTTTTTTTCTTTCTGGTGCAATTTTCATTGGCATTTAGACAAAATATGAACCCATGCTTTATTTTTAAGAATATTTTACGTCTAACTTTGTGGGAGGAGCCGGAGTCTAAGCTGTATGTGCGGATTCACAACTTCTCATTTCTAAAGGGAGCATAAATATTTTCATGCGTAGATTTTAATATTGTGACAGTTTGGCGACCTGTCTTAGGTGTACTCCGCCTTTGCCCATGGCTGGGTTAGACATCCCTGTGACCCCGAAAGGGACACAACTGGTTTAGAAAATGGATAGAAATTTTAATATTCATTCCAGATTTTTCTCTCTGCTCTCACTATAAATGACAGTATCATCTGCCAACATTTTACCCTTAGGCTAAAAATGAAGGCTAAAGAAAAACTGAACTTATTTTTAATGAAGGTTTGATTCTGGAGAGTGTAAAAAAGAGAGAAAAGTGTGAAAATGTTCATGTCTGTTTGAGAAAAGTGAGGAGTTTTACAGCTATGAAGCATCTATAATCCTTCTTGGTGGATGTTACAGTCCCAGCCGTATTTGGTTTTGTTTTTCTTTAAATCTATGTATTGTGGGTCTTTTTTTCTGTCAGAGTGGGCCCTCTGTATTTTTGTGGATCTTTGTATGTCTGTCTCTTGATTTATTTCAGGTGTGGTGTAAAATGGGTGGCCGTCATTGGACCCAAGCTGATGGAAGCAGCCTTTAAAAGCAACGTGTGGACCTCCGGCCTGCAGGAAGGGAGCCTTGCTGCAGCCGTCTCCACTCATCTTATTATGAAGTTTGTGTTCCCCTTTGTAGCTCTTAGTTTTGTGTTGAGGTCCACTTTGTGTCTTTAGTTTGTTGGATAATTTTAGTGAAGCTGTAGGCATGAACTGCCATTTTCTTTAGTGCACATTTTCTCCTGCTTATGTTAGACTCGGAAAGTTAGTGTTCTGTTGCTTTCCCTTTTCTTTCATTTACAGGTAAGGTGTTTTCTGTGTTTAGATAGGTGGTTTTTTTTTGGTTGTTTATTGTTTTCGTGTGAACAAATGTTTAATTTATTTCATGGAGACCATTTTGTTATCCATTATGTTATGCTCCACCCCACCAGATAAAAAGGGGCGTAACAGTGGATTTCACCTTTGGCAGGTTATGTTTAGGACGTAACCTCCTGTGATAAACAAAGGAACACTGTATGTTTATTTACAAGTAGATTCAGCTGAGATGTTTGCGCACGCACCGTGGTCGAGGTAGAATTGCGCCACAGGCAGCAGGACTCTGGCAAACGACAGATCGCAGCTGAGTCGACCAAAGAGGGCCTTGATGCACGGGAAAGCTCTGTAGACCAGGGACGGGTCTTCAGCGCACAGACAGTCCAGGATGCAGACCGCCTCCACCAGGCACTGAGGTGAAAGGGCAAAACAAAGGCATCGGTTTCTTTATTTTTTTTATAACTGGATCTATTTTTCTCATTTTATACACCGACTTGATTTTCATCCTTTTTAAATGTTATGGTTTAATCCAGAAGCTCACCGCTTTCTGCAGCTCTGCGTCTGTTTTCTTGAGGGCCTCTAGGGGGACGAAGGGACAAAAGAGAGGATAACACGGTTCAAACTGAGAGCACTGAAGTGAACGCCAGACGTTTCCCAGCATCTCTCACACACTTCGATCACACTGCTCGATGAGACGCTGGCAGTACTGGAAAGATTTCTCTCTCAGGCGCTCCTTTGGAGACAGCAGGCGGCTGGAGGAGGAGGTTGCCGAAACCATGGAAACCACTGACCCATCCACCTCTGACCGGTCATCTGGGAGGCAGAAAGTTAAGTTATGAACAGAAAGTAAAGAGCTGCTTACTGCTACTCGACTTTAACCAAACATCAATTGAAAATAGAATCTTTGGAGATTTTTTTAACTCTAAAATGGTCTAAAAATGTCTCTTCAGATATCTAATGTCACGTCAGTGGTTTCCAAAGAGTTCAAATATGAAGCAGGCCTTTATTCTACTCCTCACATTGAGGGTTTTTTTTTCTGCTGCTTCACATTCAAACCTCACCTGGAGCTAAAAAACAAACTACTTCACATGCCGTTTTTAAATACAAATTCCAAATTAGTTTGGGTTTTATTGTAAATATGCTAACACAGCTAATGTGTAGCAGGGCCAAACTTTTTTGTTTTTAAAATGCGTCACTTACCAACCATGTTACTGTAGTCCCAGTAATGTTACTGTTATCGTTACTGTGGAACATGTAGTAATGTTAGTAAATTATTCTGTTATATTAGCAAACTTTTCAGTGGATTAAAGTGAAAGCAAACTGTACACAGAGGTGCAGTTTTCAGGCCAGAAGTTATAGCTTTTCTTAGTTGGGATTTGATCAGGTTTCTGTGCTTTAGAAGGAGTTGAGCTTGTAGATTCATTCTGGAATGTGTGCATGCAAGGTCCCTTTACTCTTACCACTGGAAAGGGAGAAGGAGAGGCTGAGCTGCAGCCTGTTTGCTGGAGATGATGAAAACAAAAAATTACAGCCTTCCTTATTTAAAAGTTTAAACTTACTAACTAAAAATTATGACAGTTCACATCCTCACAGCTCAGACAGCACTTAGATTTGAGTGTCTGAGGGATAATCTGATTTACTTTCAAAATAAAACACTTGCAGCAGATTTCACACATCACCTTGAGGTAAACTTGTGATGTTATGAGTTCTGCTGAAGGAAAAAATGTGTTTCGAGAACTTTTTAAAGTCCCACTCTGACAAAACTTGTGTTTTTGGTCCCGCCCACAACTCATTTCTGACTACTGCCGCTCTGTAGAAAATTTGTCCAAAAAAACAACAGTTTTTTTTTTGGCTAAAAACGCCATAAAATTTAAATGAAAAGACCACTGGGCACACTTTTAAAATAAGATGATCGGAGGGGGACTTTAAACATTCCTAGTTTGTATGAGCCTTATATAAATAGTGTCTAAAAAGTATAAAGTAGGAGCTCAGAATTTATTTATTTATTTTAAGCTACAAAAGGAGGTCAAATATATATTACTCCCCCTCCAGAAATGGATGGTGTGAAGCTGTGGTCGTACCAGTATCTCCAACCATGCTGTCATTAGAAACACCGCGGTACGTGAGAAGCCAGTGGCGCAGCATGGAGAAGGAATACACGTTCATCCACTGGTCCTCGGTGAATCCCTGCCCCACACACAGCACCGTGAAGAAATCTCCCGACACCGTCCCGTCCAGCTCTGCTATGGGTGTCGGCTGATGGCACACAGACATGTAACAGACTTCTCCACTCTTCAGTTTCTCAGAACATAAACTTCATGTGCTCACCTGGCGAGACCTGGACCCTGAGAAGAATCCCCCGGAGGAGGCTCCGCCCACTTGCATGATGCTTGCATAGCGCAGCCAATCAACAAGCTTTTTACTCAGCAGGATGACTTGATCTACAGGTGTAGAAAAAGAAAAAGTCATATTTTAACGCAAACACGCAGAAAGTTGAGGAGGAGTCGTCACCTGCGTTGAGGCATTCTGGGCAGTGTGTGAGGATGCTGTTGACAAACGGGAGGGTGTGCATGAGCGAGGGAGCTGGACCATCAGACGGACGAATCTCCAGGCTGCGGATGAGCTGAGCGCACAGATCGGACAGGTCGTCCTTTGATCCAGCCTTAAAATGACACGACGGAAATAAAGTGACGCCCTTGTGTCTTTTTTGTTTTGAATAACTGCTTTTAATCCAGCACACCTGTGAGAGCAGCAGAGTGGCAGCATGGCTGTTCAGCTGACTGATGTTCTTATCTTCACCACAGGGGGGCAGTGTCTCCCTGAGGACTGCAGAACTCAGCACCTGCAGCTGTTCTGAGGGTGAGGAGAGCAGCGACACCAGCTTCTGCTGGAGCTCTGAGGGCAGCCTAGAAATAAGGGTGACAGACGTGACATTACCGAAGCAAAAACAAAGTCTCAATGTCACTAAATGAATTCAGCCTATCTCTTCAGACCATACAGATACTGCTTTTATCATAATCACACCAAAACCTGCAGTTGTTAGAAAGTATGTTTCCATACACCTGGAAAGGAAACTCTACTTTAACCCTTTTATTTTAACCTTTACTGTCTAAAAATATCTTATAATAGCCCACGATGTTTTCAACTAACTGGAGCCACTACAATTTTTGTGCTCATAAAGCACATAAAAAACATAAAAATGTGGATAATGCACCAAAAAAACTGATATTTACAGCTAGAATAGTCGTTGCTTTTTAAAATAATATATGGAGTGTATTTCTGATTAAAGTTATCTTCCTTGAATATAAAAATAGTACTTTACTTTCAAAAATTGGACAATTTCTAAGTGACTCCAAACTTTAGAACGGGAGGGTAGTTAAAGCCTTCAGAGAACCTTCCAGAGCCAAAAATCTGTGTGCTAACTCCCTGGGAATCACGCAGCAGGAAGCGTTGATTTACAGAATATTTTTTTTAGCATTTGGCTCCACAGATGACTCGTCTCTTTATCCTGCATTTGTGCTCAGTACACACACTGCTCCTCCTGTGCAGCATACCTGCTATGCCAGCCATCATCACAGCTTTGATGAGGAGATGGGGTTCAAAAAGTTGACTGGATCAAACAACAACTTTTGAAATAATTTAAATCACGAACTCATGGTTAAAATTGGACGTACTGATCTGTCGTACAGAGCAGAGGCAGCCTGGCTCTGAGCTTTAAACCACTGGTGACATTTAGGATGTAAATCAAGGGAAGATCAAAGCCCAAACATCACCATCACAGTTCCGTTTTGGTAAAATCAGGGTGCTTTGATTTAGCAGGCCGCTTTACAGTCACTTCAGACTCAGTTCAATTGATTCATTATTTCAACCTGAACTTTTAGTCCTTTGTAATAACAGAAATAGTTTTATGATGAGGCAGAAAGCGCACAAATGATTTATAAAATCCAAAAGACACAGAAGTTCTTACGTTCTGGAGTACTTGTTGGCAGAAAGGATGAGGTACAGGCGATGCAGGGAGTCCACCAACTCATGGCTGACCTCATTGAACTGGAGCAACTTTGCAAGCCTGCTGTAGAACTTCTGGAGCTCTGAGTCTTGAATCTCTCTGGAAAACAAAAAGATGCGTTCTAATCTTTATAAGAAAAATATGGTTTTATTCAACAACATTTCTAAAACCTACAAATGTTTGAGCCATTTGGACCTTAAAATAGGATAGATAGCTTAGATTAAAAAAAACACATTTGAATAACTGAATTAATATTTTCTCTCTTAAGAATAGGGCAGGGCAAAAAATAATAGACAAAACCCAAAACCAAAAAAGTTTTTACTTTAAAAAATTAAATATAGATTATTCAAAAGTACACGGTAATCAATTTTATTTCAAGTCTTTAAAACACTGTTCAGTTAATTTTGATAGAAATGACCTAAAATTTCATAAATAAATGTTTCACCTTTATTCAGTGTAGTTTATTTTATGTAAAGAGTTTATAATAATATAATTTTGTGTATCAGATTTGAACTGATTCTCTGTTCTGGAAGAGCAACCCAGCTCTACCTTTGAGCAATAATAAGCTAAAATAAATAAACTTAAAAATATTAGACAAACAAAACAAAAAACCTACAAAGAATATGTCCTAATTAAACTTCAATTAGGTTATTTTTGGTGGATCTTTTTATTACCTTTTGCAGAAGATAAAGAATATTCAAGAACACATTACCTAAAAGCTTAACCAGTATTCTACTTCTCACAAAAGTTTTGACTTGTGTAACCAGGAAACATTCTGGAGAGGAATAAGGTTTCCCAGCAAACCCTGAAGGTGACATCATCAAAAAGCGATCATAATTTCTGCATCAATGTGATCATGTTGACAGGCTGAAGATAGCTCTGTTACAAGTTACAAGCTAAGACGTCTCAAAGCTACAGGACACAGTTGAACTGTATTATTTTGCAGACAAACACATAACAAAAGAATACATTCACCAAAGTCCGAGTTCAAAAAAGAAATAACAATAAATATATGAAGTTAAAGAGTTCAAACTAACATGAAGTAATTAAGTTATGGCTAAAGTTAGCTTTGATTTCGGGGTTTTTAGCAAACAAATGCTAAAAACAAATAGGCGCGAGGCACAGCTAGGAAACCAAACCCCCTGCATTTCTGTTTCCTTACCTCGCTTGTCTAATCAGGCTTTCTGAACCATGAGAATACATTTTTTTTTTTAAAACACAACTAGAAAAGAAACCCCCAGAAATTCATCTGTCTTCTGGCTGAAAGGTAAACAGTGCAGCCGCTAATCGAGTCCTGACTGCAATCACATGACATGCTTATAGTTCCGCTTTCGGTGCGGAGCAAAATCTGACGTTCAAACTCTAAACACATATTAAGACTTATTCATTTATAATAAATAGTTATAATATATAATTAATTAGCGTTACTTTTAAAAAAATGTATCCACCCCTCATATAATGTTCGGCATCAGTTTTTTTCCGATCATCTGCATTTTTGTGTCCACTCAAGGCATGTATGTCTAAAGACAAACATTTAAACATGAGTTCATCAAGTTACATTACTTAGCTTTTAATGCATAGTCAAAAAAATATAAATAAAAAGACAAATTCAGTTATAGGTTAGTCATGCACTGGCCTGTTCTGGACACATTTTCTCAGCTGATGTGTGGAGCCAAAGGTCCTCATAACAAAAAAGTAGTCTATTTTAGTGTACTACAAGTATACTCAGTCTAGGATAAAAGTCAGGCAGTATGCTTGAAGTTTAATCTTTATTTGTTATTTAAATAATTGTAAACCAGAGATGTTTCACTTTAGTCATTCAGTACACACAAAGTGCATGGTCTATTGTACACTTGCTATACTTATACTCAAGTATCAGATTCTTAATAAAATAAACGTGAGATGTATTACTTTTTGCTGAGGGAACACATATAGGCTATAAATGGTTTTTAGAGATTGTGGTAAGGCATTTAAAGTAAAAAAAAAAAGTATGTGGTTTAAATGTGGCTTATGATATGACTGTGCTGTTGCATTCTAGAATGGACATTTTCAGAAGGAAATCAACTTAATGTGTACATTATTCTATTCTATTCTATTCTATTCTATTCTATTCTATTCTATTCTA
>BSAI01000125.1:6106733-6158202 GCA_036245035.1 Adrianichthys oophorus
TATTCTATTCTATTCTATTCTATTCTATTCTATTCTATTCTATTCTATTCTATTCTATTCTATGCTATTCTACATAAATCTTCTGGTCAATGAATGCCTCTCTTCTCACTTTGTGATAGGGGCTGTAGAAATAAAGTTTGCATTCCTAATATTTGGCACAAAAACATATACAAACAGTATTTTAATAGTTTAAAACTGTTTTAACCAAAAATTAGCCATGTTTAACTTAGATATGATGTACAGATTGTGAATAAGCAGTTTGATCTTTTACCCTATATGGTTTGATTTACTTGATAAACCACAAATCAGGAGATAAATGTTCTCTTTTTCAGTGGCCATGCCCCTGCCCTTGCCCTCCTTTGGACACGTCATTGTTGGCAATGCATGTAGTATCAAAACAACAAAAAATAAGAGTAAAACTTTCTTCTGGTCACCATTTCCATGATTCAGTGTGTGTGCATGTCTGAAATTACTATATCATTAATGTAATGGAACTAAAGTGACTTAATAGATATAATTTAGAGACAATTCCAAGATTAAAGTGTCAGGATAACGCAATAAAAACACATACTTTCTTTTGTTTGGGTCGGTTTGGTCAGCATTATTTCATGAAACAATAGAATCATCTATAAATACTCGCGCGCCTGCGGCTGACTGTCGCGCTGCCTTCACGGCGGCTCGTTTTTTCCATGTGCTCTCGCGCGCACCGCCCGCCTCCGCTCTTGTCCCCGCGCCTTCTCAGTTTCTCACTCAGACTTTATCACAAGCAACAGGTCGTAGCACGGATACCATGCGCTCTACTCCTTCTTCCAAAACTTTCTTGAGAAATGCAAACAACTTGACTTTTTAATTTTGTTGTTGCTGTTGTTGTTTTAGACAACTTCGGTGTTTTTTTTTTTAAAGTGAAGCAAAAAAATTGTTGGATAAATTATCTATTAAAAAACAACTTAGTCGACTCCAGCAACAGACATCGCTTGATCATACTTGGATTTTATTTTGAGCCGCATCTCAGGTAAGAAAAGCCTTCGAGACGGACACGCGTCCCAGGTGCGTTGATGTATTTTTCATCAGGTTGTTTAAAGGTGCGACAGTGGAAAAACGAGACACCATCACAGTGACACCGCAGGGAGATAATGTGTCATCACAAACATTGGTGACAAGTGAACATAGCACCAAATGAAAGGAAACTGTTTGGCAGATTGGGTCTTTCTAGTTATAATTCTAAATCTGATGCTGCTTTCCCACTGTTTCAGGGAGGACCAGAGCTGAAAATGTTCTCCCCTTTAAGGTCAACTATTCACAAAACAAAAGTAAACTGGTGAAATGGACAACTGACCTTAAAAATATCATTTTAACAGTCTAGCTTCTTATTGTCCTGCAAACTTGCAGCTTTACAGGTAGAAATGTATCTCAAGCAAAAATGCAAACAGAAATCTCTTTTCGTATGAGTGCTGCCATGGTGAGGAAACCTTCTGTCCTCCTGGGACATCTATCACTCCATCACGTTTCCTCCTAAAGGCCTCCTCAACCATGCAGGCACCATCCAGATTCAGAGCAGCTGAGAAGTCCTGCACCTCAAAAGAAGAGCATACAACAAAGATCCACCAAACAAAGACGTCCTCATTTTTTTTTACAGTGAACTGAATTGAATCAAATGAAAATCTCAGTGCAAACACTGCTGAGGTGAAAAATGTGGGATTTTCCCCCAAAACATGTTCTTGTTTCATAAACTTGTTTTAAGTTCTTTTCTTTTCATCAGTTGCTGACTAACTGTCATTGCTGAGCTTTTATCTGGGAATTGCAAAATGTTTGGAATTCCAGCCGGAGGTGCAGAGGGGACAATGGGATCCAGTGTGAGGTGTGCAGGGACTCATGCATGCATTCAGAGATCAATGCATACATTCATATAAAAAGCATAAACCCCCTGCTGGTGCAAATGTTTGGTGAATTAATGCGCACTTATTTGAAAAATGGTCAGAGAATTGTGTTTGTGGATAAATTGTCATTCGTGAAGGTTTTCATTAAAGTTGCCATCAAATGTTTCCCATTTTCAGAGTAAATTCGCATAAATGCGTTTATGCCCTTTGAAAGAAAATTCCTTAGTTATGCTATGAAGTTTTTGAAAATGTTTTTCAATTTTTTTCCTTATCACAAATGTATTTTTTTAAGTAAATCTGTAAAAATAGAAGTTTGATCCATCACAACCTTAGTCAGGCACGATCTGTCATTGCTGCCTTTGGTTGAGGCATTGCTGTTGTGTTGTGTGTCAGTAAGACAGCAGAACCTTCAAGGAATTTGATAGAAGTGAAGCATCAGCAGCTGAAGCTTTGCCCAGACCTGGAGGTGAGAAGATATAATTTTAATAAAGTTAGATCTACTGGGCGTTTGAGGATGTACGCCTGAAATGCCATCATGAATATTTTAGTTTTCAGGCTAATCAACCTACATTTTCATGGATTAATGACAGTTATTTTGAAATCCTGTAATCCAGCTGCAGTTTTTAAAGCTGCAGCAGCAAAATAAATCATTTGCACTCATGCATTGTGTGCAAATGATTGAAAATCATTTTGGCCTTACACTATACTAGTCTATGTGTTGAATTTTAACTGGAACTTTAAAGGAAATGAATAGATTTTTGGTGATGGAGAATTTATGAAAATTTTTGTGGATTGGTTTGTTTTTCTTTTCTTGCATAAAAGCATGGAGTAACAAAAGAGCATCAGAGTCAAATCTGTGTTAAAAAAAAACCTAGGACCCTAAAAACATAATGAACACTGAAAAATAAAATGGTAAAATTCCAGGTTTAGTTTAAAACACTGAATATTTTCTCTAAAAAGTGAACGTTGTAGCCACAGCACCAAAAACTAACTGAAAAGGCTAAATGAGAATAGAGGAAGAGCGCCATCACACACACATCTGCTTCAGAAAGGAGGAACCAGAGATTAACTTTCTCGGCAATGGACTCTAAAATAAGAGAACATGGTAGAGGAAACATATTTGTGGTTGCACTAAGGGTCTGCCAGTGATAAGTGTGTTGTCTGGGTGTTCAAATTAGCATGTGTTGTTCTTCTGCATGTGCACTTGTGCATACAGCTTTGAGAATGTGTTGTGGTTTTCTTGTCTGCTGTGACTCTTCGTGCACGCTGCAGCTCGGCAGCTCAAAGTGAGAAGTTTCAAGGGGGGGGTTGCGGCGCATTACTAATTTTCCTCCCTGACTGCAAATCAGGTGTTGATGTTGCCTTATGAAAATACAAGGTGGAGTGTTTTCACATCCAGTGCAGTTGAGCGTGCACTGTCACACTGCGAGCTCACATGAGCAGTGACGTCAGACTCACATTTGCCTAACTGTTGGCTGCAGGTAACAAAGCACGGCTGTAGATCAGCACCTACCAACCGTACGGCATGTAAATGCTGCAAATGCATGGAGACTGTATAATTAGATAAGATAAGATGAATGAATGAAATAATTATAGAAATGTTAATGAGCAGGTAAATGAGGGTGACGGAGCAGAGTATCAAGTGTGCATCAGTCAAACACCATCTGGGGATATTTTAATTTCATATCAAGTCTTCAGCTCTAAAACAACTTAAAAAAATCTACTTCCCATTCCAAATTGACAATCCTCGTTCATCACTTGTTGAATCATTTTCAAAGACTTTGATGCATAAAAAACAAACAAACAAATCACTGCTTTTTATGAACTCCCAAAGCAAATTAACTCAAGAACACAATATCTCAATGTGACACATCAGTATTAAAAAAGATGCATTTATAATCAGCTGATTTGCTGTGGAGTAAGTTCTTGGGTTTAAAAACATAAAGTGAAAAAGCTGTGATTGCTATAGGTCTGCATCCCATGCTTTCTGTTCATTTTCTAATGAAGAAAACGTGTATTTACATTTGTAGAAACTCTGATAAACCACATTGCCGTGCTAAATGACTGCTGTTACTTGTCACAGTGACATTCAGTTTACAGCTAGTTTTTTCATGCAGTGGCAGATTATCTCTGGCTGCCTTGAAAAATTGTCAAAATGTAAAATGTAATCTCCAAACACACCTGCTGAACTCTGCTGACACTGCCTGCAGTTTAAAGGCAAAGGAAAATGTTCTGACTCAGCACATACTTGTTCAGGATTTTTGTCTATAAAAACAAACTACATACACTTCTGTCTGGCACAAATATCCTCTGAAAATGCTCAAGTCCCTGGTAGGACAACTACTGTAAAGTCATGATCAGAAACACAGTGAAATTGGATTTAGACTATTTATACAGAAATATAAAAACCTTTAAGCAGAAACTGGGTTTGTTTGGAACCATTTAGGCATCAGGCAGCGTTGGATTAAGAAGTCATTTGTTCTGTGCAACTAAAAACAAAGAAAAACCACTGATGCACATCACAGACTGCAGTGACAAGTTAAATTATAGTGAATTGCACAAAGAGGAAGCGTTCAATGAGAACAAAAATTCTGCCTTGCCTAAAATAGTCTTTAAGGGCTGAGAGGTCATTGGGTCTATGTTCTGTGATCAGCAAAGGTTTGATTATTGGGAGATTCAGACAGAGGTTCTGTTAGTTATGGAGGTCCAAACACAGTCCTGAATATGTGCTCCACTCATTCTGATGACCGAGTGGATCCAGAACTTGTGTAGAGATTTGGTATCATGAGGGCAGCATCTTCTGAGAGCTTCTTTACTATGGTGACAAGTCATCAAAACCTCTGTGCATCACTGTTGCTATCTTTAGTCTGTTTAACTTTATTTGTGAACTTTACCCAAAGCACAAAAAATTAGCAATTTTTACTCCACTTTCTCATGTTTATGTGAGTTCCCATCCATTTTTCAAACCAGCTGATTCCCTTTTGAGATTGCAATGCTGCTGGAGCCTATCCCAGCGACTGAAGATACACCCTGGACAGGTTGTGAGTTTGTCACAGCACACTTATGCAATTTATTCTAATGAATTTAGATTATTCTGGAATTCTTCACACATGATGCACGTGTTGTTTCTGTCTTTATTTCTATTTGTACTCACCAGCAGAAACCTCACCAAAACTCAATAAAGATTGATTGGTTTTCACACACAATGGAGTCAGTCAGGAAATAACCGTTTCATTGTCTCATTTCATGTTTCATTCGTTACTGAGATTTCTTCACATTGTCGCTTTCTGTGAAGTAGAACAAGCAAATAAAACCTTAGCAGACACGTTTCTGTTCATAAACTGAATCCACAGCTATAAAAATTCTTCAGAAACGACAACCATCTACAGTCTTTCAAAGCCACAAGAAAACTTTAGCATCCCAATGAATCTCACTCCTTCCAAACAACAACGTTGACACACTTAACAAAGTCGTGGTCATGTTTACAGAATCAAAGTCATAGTTATGATCAAACCGAGGTCATTTTAGGGACATTGTCAACTCAAGTTTCTTTTTAAGAAGAGTCTTAGAAAGCAAAACCACACAAGAACACCCTGCATGGTCAACCCTTCATTCTTGTGTGGCTTTTTTCAGAGAGACTGAGATGGAGAACGGGACGTCTGAAGATGTGGATGCGATGTGGGATAAAGTGGAGTGCAAACGTTACGAAATCTGTCGCACCATCTCCCCAGCAAAGCTGACCCCCTACCTCCGCCAGTGTAAAGTCCTGGACGAGCAGGATGAGGATGAGATCCTCACCTCCCTGCTTCTGGTCTCCAAAGCAAATCGCACAAGTGAGTGTAACAATGTCGGTTTGTTTCGAAGCTGTCATACGGGTCTACTGAAAGGTTCTGATCCTGTCACTCTGTTGAGAGGAACCCATAGGATTCACATTGTTGTCATCCCAGACTTTTAAAACCTTCTATCCAGGCCGTCTACTTGACATCCTTCGCACTAAAGCGGAGCGGGGCTACGTGGTGTTTCTGGAAAGTCTGGAGTTTTATTATCCTGACTTGTACAAGATGGTCACAGGAAAGGAGCCCACACGACGGTTCTCCACAATTGTAGGTAAGATAAAAAACTGCTCCTCATGTTTTCTCAAAGGATGATGGTTTTGACACTTTAATACCTTCACTGGAATAAACTGAATAATTTTTATGAGATTACTTTCTTTTAACAAATATACAATTAGAGTTAAAAGACAAAGCAGGCATGAAAGTAAAAATCTATTTCTAATTACTATTAATTTTACTAATTAAAAGTCAAATTAATTAGTTAAGTCTATATTTGGGAAGTTTTCACATTCTACTTTGGGTGTGAAATGTGGTATAAAGCTTGCACGCTTTTGCATGTTGGACAAGTTACCCTATAACTTTGCCAACAAATTACTTTTTATTTTAGAACTTTAATTAAGGGACAGCAATAGAGTGTTGGTATTATCATCTAAAAAGAACATAAATGTACATTTTGTATATTGGAGCTATTATGTTTAATGGTTCTAATGCTACGCTCACATCGTGCACGTTTAGCATACGATGTTCACTGGACTATCGCTACCTGATACTAGTGCATCTCCAGGTTTGGTGTGAAATCTACGCGTGAAAGCGAGAGTTTTGAATGCGGAAGCTCGAAACGCGTGTTCACGTGTGTTAACATAGACTTTTAATTGAAAGTGGCTGCTTGAACGTGTGTTCTCCAGGGTGGTGTGAACGAAGCTTTATGTGTGAGCTCCTAGCACCTTACGTCTTTCTGATCTTGGCTTTAATCCTGCAGGACTTCATAATCTCTGTGGGCTTTGGCCAGCTCTCCTTCTCCTCTTTCCTCCTGTGACAAAAAGCGACAGATTTCACTGATAGTACATCAGTGTTTTGAAAGCATTTATTTGGGGCATAAGGGATTGTTTGAGTGCAGGATTTTTGGTTTGTCCTGAGATTATTTTACCTTTTTGTTTTCCCCTTTTGTTCATGGTTAAATTTTGTAGAGTTTATTCAATAAAGTTTTGTTTTTTAATAAGTTCCATCTACCACCACTTTTCCTGACCAGTGGGTGAGATACCGGTTCTGTTCATGCCCCATAAAACCATCTGTAATGAAATGTTCTGTCTTTCTCCTCCTTTTCTCTTATCTGTCTTCAGTGGAGGAAGGCCATGAGGGTTTGACCCAGTTTCTCATGAATGAAGTGATGAAGCTGCAGCAGCAGACGAGAGTCAAGGCCCAGCAGCAGGCTGAGCTGAGCAGGAAGAACTGCACCTTGGAGGATGAGCACAAGAAGCTGCGGCTGGCCAACCAGGAGCTTCAGGCCTTCCAGCAAAGTAAAAAAATAAATGGTTTCGTTACACGTACCAGGAACCCCCTCTGCTTTGCTTTTCCACTGCATGTTATCAATCAAAAGGATCATAAACGGGCACAAAGAAGATTGATGGAAGTTTCAGTTTAAGAACCGCTAGCTCGGTCACTGCACCACATTTGAGCCTCACACGAAACCAGGAATGCGGTTTTGCCACTGTGCCCTGTGCATATCTGGTACACAAGCACCTCTGGGCTCAAACAACTGCTAAAAATAAACCGACAAAACAGTTTGGGCTAGCTCTGCACATGTTTCTCACAGACTTCCTGACCTACATTCAAACACGAAAAAGAAAAAGCAGACACAGCATTATTTCAGATTTGGTAGGACTCCTGACCTACATCCAAAGATCAAGATGCTCAAAAATCATGTCAGTCATTATTATTGTGCTGCAAAATAACACTGAAATATGCAAAAAATATACGCAGAGCTGTGAGGAGGATACCGTTGAAGTTTATATTTTTGGATGTTTTGGGCTTTGCTGTTTTCAGGTTTCTGATTAGTTTTCTAGTTTCCTGTTTTGTCACAAAGTTTAGTCACATTTAAGTTTTAAAAAAAAAAGTCTTTAAGCATCCAGTCTGTTGCATTTTGCTCCTCCATGAATACCAAAGCTTATCGGCAGGAAATCATTAAAAAATTGTCGAGATTTAAAAGTGCTTTCTTAACTTGCTTTCAGGGTACAATAAGTTGCGAGAAGAGAGGAACACTTATAGTGACGAGTTGCTGAGAGTAAAGGATGAAAACTACAAACTGGCGATGAGGTATGCCACACTGAGCGAGGAGAAGAACATGGCTGTGATGAGGAGCCGAGACCTGCAGCTGGAGGTACTGAAAGACAGGAGCTGTCAGTGCTGTATGGAAAAATGTGTGAAATAGTGACAAAATATTCGGTCTGAGTTTGGGGGGAAATTACTGTAGTTAAGTTGTTCCTGTTTTGCAGATTGACCAACTGAAGCATAAGCTGAACAAGGTGGAGGAGGAGTGCAAGATGGAGAGGAGGCAGAGTCTGAAGCTGAAAAACGACATTGAGAATCGGCCAAAGAGAGAGCAGATCTTTGAGCTGGAACGAGAGAATGAAATGCTCAAGATTAAACTACAGGAGCTGCAGTCCATCATACAGGTACAGCCTGACCAAAAGCAACGTTTTGCTGCATTTAAGAGAGTTTCCTACACATCTCAAGATGCTTGACTTGGTTCCAAATTTCCCCATGTAAACCCCTGCTTGGCCCTTGTGTCTCTTGAACTTCCCAGTTCAGTTTCTGCAGGTTTATGTTGTGACGTTGTGAGAGTGCAGCTGGAGTGCCATGTGACATATTTGAGCCCAAAGTAAATGTAAACTTTATTCTCCATTAATGTCGTAAAAGTCCAGAGGGATTCTGGGTAATGGTGTAGTAGTTTGCATTCTTGCCTCTTAGTAGGGAGGTACTTTACGAAATCCCAGTTGGGTCTTTTCTGTGTGGACTTTGCATGTTCTCTCCTTGCTTTTGGGGGTGTTCCCCAGGCATTCCTGCTTCTTCCCACAGTCCAAAAAATATGCATTGTAGATCAATTGGTGAATTTAAATTGTCCGTTAAGTGTAAATGTAATGCTCGTCTCTGTGTGTCCCTGCAATGGACAGGCAAACCATCCAGTAGCCTAAAAGTAGCTGGGATAGGCTCCAACAACCCTGTGACCCTGAAAGAGATTCAGCAGGTTTGGAAGATGGTTGGATTACTGGTTAAGAGTGTTACTAAAACTTATATGTTCTAGACCAAGAAAGCATCAAATCAAATCTTATGTCCTGAAATTAATCATTTTAATTAACCATGTAAAACCATTGGTATCATATTTGTTACACGTTTGTCTGAGACCCGTGTCTCAGTAGAATGATCCTAACTTTCCTTAAAAGGTCTACACTATGGAAAATCTACTTTTTATGCACAGTTGGGTAGATGACAGGTGTCTGTGTATCAATGGCCAAGAAACGCTCATTTGATTTAGCATTTACATTTCGTGCGGCGGCATACGCCAAAGAACATTCTGGGAGGAATCTGCACCACATTTTGGGGTGGATTCTATCCGAATGCAGATGGGTGATAGAAGACAGCTGCAGAAACAAGCAAACGATTTCCTGGTGGAGGTGCAAAGAAAGTGAGTTAGAAGAACTGGTTTGAACATGGATTACCAAGTAAAGATGGAAAGGTCTTCAGGAAAAGAAGGTCTTCAAAGAGAAAAGAAGCGTTCACAGCCAGTGCTGATCAGACCAGAATACATCAATCCTGAAATGTTCATCTGCTGTTTTCTGCATGTTGTGACCGGATATCTCCCCAAAATGAACCAGTTAACCATCACCATTCTGTCTGTGATGGAACACACGCCGGTCTCCAATAGACGATTGTCTCTGATAAACGGCTTCCACATATTACAAATAAAGACCTGGACTACTAAAGACAGATACACAATATGCACATCTATCGTTGCAAAAAATGGGGATGTTTGTTTTTGTGGGTGAAACACGCTACAGAGACCGGCTTTAGGTTGATGTAATTAAATGGGCGGTGCCTACAGAGAAAGGCGGAGCCTCAGAGATCGAGTCGCCTCACTTTCAGGTCAAAAAAAGGTAACAAAAACTCATATTTCATAAATAATTTGTTCTTTCGTGTACCAAAACTAATCTATGGTTATATATATATGGATATAGTTTACTCTGAAAAGATTAAGAAAATCATGATATAGGCTTTTTAAACACCCCTTGTACAGAACTTGGTCCATGTTTTCTGCCCTGCAGTTCACCATAATTTCACTAGAGGCAGTAGAGAAAAGCATCTGTTTTGTCTTTGTTTAAAAAATTTAAAAAAGATTTTCACAGAGACAAGATAAATGAAAAAGTGTAGCTTCTGTCTGTCACATAATTCCATGTCTAACAGTGAACTTTTGGTTTTATGTTTGTGTTTCCTCACCTAGCCTGGGCCCTTGCCTGAGTCAGACAAGGCCATTCTCGACATTTTGGAGCACGACAGACAGGAAGCCCTGGAAGACCGACAGGATCTGGTCAACCGCCTCTACAACCTGCACGAAGAAGTCAGACAAGCAGAGGAGCTACGAGATAAGGTCACTCACACAAATTCAAATGCACAGGTTTGGGAGTTGATGTGGAAGCAGATGTAGGGAATGAACACACCCTAAGAACACAAACCTGTGGCCAATACTCAGGGGAGCATGGCCTTTCTGAAACACACCCTATACAGAAAGCCCCATCTCAGGGGTCCATCTGCAGAAACCGGTTGTCCTTCTGCTTTTGTTTCTCTTCCTCTATCTGCCTGTTTATTAAGCTAACCTGAATAACACAACTCCCGTTGTGTGTGCAGTACTTGGAAGAGAAGGAGGAGCTTGAGCTGAAGTGCTCCACACTTCAGAAGGACTGTGAGATGTATCGGAACCGCATTGACACCATCTCTACACAACTCGAAGAGGTGGAGAAGGAGAGGGACCAGGTGAGAAAACTCACACTTTCACTCACAGCTTTTTGTCGCTGTGCCTAAAAATCATCACCTTTGCTGCTTCTTCACTTTTGCTCCGCAGGCATTTCGAGCCAGAGACGAGGCCCAGCATCACTTCTCTCAGAGTCTCATCGACAAAGACAAATATCGGAAGCAGATCAGAGAGCTGGAGGAGAAGAGCGATGAACTCCACATTGAGATCGTACACAAAGAAGCCAGGCTGGTCACACTCGAAAGTCGGCTTCGACGGATGTCCAAAGACATTCCCTTGGATCAGGTCAGACTCAAACAATGAAGGACTGAAGCTTATTGCTTTTGGAACAAGAACTAGAAAGGGAATCAAAGCAATGTTTATGAAACTAGCTGCTAAAATTCTTCATCAATCAATCAACCAACCAATTTATTCTTTGTATAAACGCGGGAGCTACCAAAGTGCTGAACATAGTCAAAGAAAATCACTGAATAAAATACAATAAAAGACACAATAACAATAAAATCAACAAAAGTTAACAAGCTGAGTTAACTTTAAGTTAACGTCATCTGCTGGACGGGATGGGATGCAGTTCAACAGGTATGCTAGAGAAGAGCGGTAAACAGTATGGAGCTTCATATTCAAAAGTCAGTTTAAAAACAAATTCCTGGTAGTCTTTAATTATAGCAGAGCTTGGCGATCATAGACCAGGAGAGCAGATACGGAGTGCCAGCGGATTAAAAACAATAAAAAAGCAACAAACAAAAATGGGAGCAGAGCTGACAGGCCGCACACGCCGGCGCCATCATCCTGTTCTCTGCTTTTGTAGAGTTTACCGAGGGACTTCTCTCCAGCCATCATCTCCCAGATGGAGGACTTTAAACCGCCACAGTCAGAATGGTCCAGTGACGAGTCGCATGAGGAGAAGTTATCATCTGAGGGGCCTCGACTCATTCGCAGACCAAACCTTAAAGTAACGGTCAGTTAATACCATTATCTCTCACATTATCTGGGCTTCAGTTGTGTGTGTAATATCATTTAATAACAAATACCTAACAGCAAAAATGATTATCTAACATTTTAACAATATCTTTTATTGTTTGAAAAATTATACCATTCTTTGGAACATTTTACAATTCAACATTCCTCAGTGTTTAAGGTTCATTTTATATCTGGAGTTGTTTGTGTCTATTTACTGAGTTCTTATAGTAAAGCACGGTGGTGGGAGCACAACATTTTAGATGATGGGTCTATGAAATAATATGATAACGTTCTCTTACAATAATACAAATGAAACCTAAGTTGGAGTGTGGATACATTTCTCCTTCAGAATAAAAGGCTTATTTCAAAACAAAAGTAACTGGAGCCGGGTCATTTGACAACATTAACCCCTAAATTTTTCACATTTAATCTCAAAATGCCGTTTGAATGCTGGCTATGTCTATTGACTTGGAGGTAGCTTTCCATTTCTGGCAAAAATGAGCTAAAAAATGTTGGTCATATGAAACAATATGTTAGATGACCCAATTGACCATCCATTTCCTTTATATTAATTCAATTGTTCTCTGAGACCCAAACATTAGGAGACACTTTCACTTTCTGTTTAAGTTAGTTTAAAAGAGAACCTCACTGGAGCCATGTCTCAAGGTGGCTTGAACACAAAGAATCAAGTTTCCTTTAATTCCAAGGTGGAACTTTACAGACAAATGTATCTACAGTCTGGTTCCAAAACCCTTCCCCCCTCTAAGCCTATAGGAACTAAAAGAACAACTGTGAAGATTGTGAAGAAGAACAACTCTCTACTTTTCCACCGAAACTCCTCCATGAACCCCAGCTGCTCCATCACTCTGTTTCCTGCAGACTCCTTCTCTCAACATCATCCTCATTCCAATAGGCCTCCACAAGGTCCTTGTTCATTTCAGGAGTCAGTTCAATTCTTTAGGACATTTTCAAGGCCTCCATGGACTCAGTTCTTGCTTCAAAATTTAATCTCAAACCTAATCTGTTTAAATCAGGGGTCTCAAACTCAGTCAGGCTGAGGATGGGGCGCAACCTCAGCGCACGTGCACGCGGGTGTCTGGCAGCCAATGCAAATATGAATCAGAAATTTTTTAAAACTCCAATCTTCTTAGGTTTTTAAATTGTATTTTATAACACAAAACAAGATAAAGAAGGACACTCTCATTATTAATTGTTTTTTTGTCTTTATCTGCTGGGTGTCTATATATTTTTCAAGACCCTTAAAATTCTATTTATTATTATGGTTGAATTAAAAACGAGTCTTTTATGGATTGGGATTTTGTTCGACTTCAGGGTTAAATAAATGCTTTTAACAAAATTTGAATAGGATAGTAAAGATAAAGGTACTTTTTATTTAATCCTTATTAATGCAGGGAGATCCATTTACAATGAACATCTCTAGACAAGTTTGGGTTTGGAGAAAGCTCTGCAGAGCATCAGACCCAAGTGGTTCATGTCATTAAGCCACTGTAGTGCACCCCTAGTGTATGTTCACATACTTCATTTTAAACCAGCACAGTGACCACTTAAAGTTCCTTTCTGGCCATCTTTTGATCTATTTTCAAAGCGTTTCCAGGTTGTTGTTTTTTTTTTATTATAATCATGCCATTTTGGCCTAAATTTTAAAAACGTGCTATCTTTTAGGACATAGTTTCTGCAGAGTGGCATTAGTTCATTAGAAATTCACCTCTAAGTTGTGGGCGGGACAATTGGCACAGAGTAACCCCACCTCCCTTGTGGCCCTCCCTGCATATTTTCCACATCACAAATACAATCTTTTTTAAACCTTTTTGTTTGTATATGTCTTCCATCATCTGAAAATGCCACAAAAACATGTTTAAAACAACATTATTGGAGTGAGTCTTTAAAAAAACAGAAAGTTTGCTAATCTACAATGTACTTGTTTTTTTTTAATCATTAATAGAGAGGAAAATCTCCAGTTTGTATGCTGAAAGAGCCTCAGTTTAACACCGAAGGCTGTCAGCGTGCAGGTATGCTACCGTTCCTCTGACTGACTGTTCTGAAAGCTTTCAGTGCTTTAAAGGAGACTAATCTGTCGTCTGCCGTCTCCACTTCACACTTTCCCCTTCTGTCAACCAAGGAGACCTACTGAGCATTCAGATGCCCTTGGTCCACAATGGCGGCTCACTCCCCCCATCCCCGAGCTTCCCGATATCTCCCACTTATCCCGGATCCACAGGTACCCCACTCTCCTCCTCCACGTCCCCCTTCCCACCCTCGTTTCCCCTGTCAGAGCAGTCCAGGCCAAACTTGGTAAGACTGAGCTAACTGCACTTTTCTGATGTGCTTTTATGGTTGGAATAAACTGTGAAATGAAATGTGTCCTTCCTTTACCAAAATCTTCAGCTGCGTAACCGTAACGACAGCATGATGTCAATAGTCGCAGAACCCCCAGAAAAAGCTTCTCTGTGCCGCAGAGAGAGGGAAAAGGAACACAACTTCTACCACCACAGGTACTCAGCTGGAGCCGTGTTTGCTGAAATACAATTTTTGCTGAAATGATGCTATTTTTAATTCATTTCTTGTTTAATCTGTTCTAGCCTCTCAGATTTTGACAGTGACACCATGGACATTCAAACAGGTAACGAACGCACTTAAAAAAAACAAACATATCAAATTTTTTTTTTTTTGTTATTTCTGTTTTTTTTTCTCATAGAGGATGGTCCAAACTCTGTGATTTCCTCTTCGTCCTCTCACCAGTCAGAGGGGCTGGACTCGTACGACCTGGAGCAGGTCAACAATATCTTCAGGAAGCTCTCTCTGGAGAGGTACGAGACAGCTGCAAATGCAAGAAAACTCAAGAAACAAGACACCTTTGTGTTCCCCTCACTCATGCACGCCTGTTTGTGTGTTTGCAGGCCATTCCGCCCCTCTCTGTCTTCCTTTTCAAGACTTAGCTCCTCTTTGAAGCCGGTGCAGGAGGTGTCATTTCTGGGAGACAACCTGCTGAAGGACATCACATTGGTTGGCGGCAACGAAAGCGGGATCTTCATCTCATCCGTTCAGCCTGGAACAAACGCTGAGAAGGCGGGGCTAAGGGAGGGGCACCACCTCCTGCTGGTACAGAGTTCATTTCATCCGACGTAATGCAATATAAAGTCTAAAAGCCCACATGAATCTCTACAATGGCTTTGATTTTTGCCTCTTGTGGAGTAAATAACACTTGAGCTTGTTCAAATAATCTCTGTTGTGCTCTGATTGGTGCACCAGTTGGAGGGGTGTGTTCGAGGGGAAAACCAACGCATTTCATTGGATACCAGCACACAGGAAGAAGCCTACTGGACGCTGCAGCACTGCTCCGGTCTCATCACACTGCACTATCGAGCCAGTTTTGATGGTGAGCAGCGTTAAGAAGAAACGGCAATCTCTCCAGTAACAAATCTTTTAAACTCAAACTAACAAAAGTTGGTTTTTATTTGAATAGTGTACTTCAGGGGTGTCCAAACCTTATGGAAAGAGGTGCAGATTCTGTGAGGCAAAAATGTGTGAGGGCCAACCAATCGGCCTGCATTCTTTGAACCCCTATATTAAAACAAAAAGCAAATACACAATTTAATTTAATTGCAATGGGATACTTTCATTTTTTCCCAAAGCACAGAAATAAACCAAAATATATTTTTATCAAAATTTCTGTGATTGTTGTATTTGAAAACCAGAAAAAAAATAAAGAAAAAGTCTGCTTGGAAAAAAAAAACTTTCATCAACATCAAATCTTGGTCCATATTAAATGTTACATTTTATTTTAATACGAAATTCTCACTGTAATCTTCTAAATGTAAATCATGTGAACAAGAAACAAAACCAAATAGTATTCAGAAGTACAAAACCCTGAGCAAAGAAACACATGTATTTAATTTGTTTACTGTTGACTTTCAAAATGAGCTAGAAAGTGTCACAGTAGGGGTTCTGCCTCAGGGCTTACAGTGGCTAATGATGAAATTTAAACAATCACAATCAAGAAATCGTACACGCAGCGGTCCACATTTGACCCACGGGCCAGACTTTGGACATGCCTGATATACCTCATCCGGTTGGGTGTGAACGTTCTGTCGCAGACAAAAAGTTCACAGCGGTAAATGAGGATCTGTGTTTTTTGCAAGTGAACTCCGGTGTGCTCACCACAGTTAGGATACAGTTTAGAGGGTCAACGAGAGGAAGTGAACTTATAAAAGTAACTAAAGTGCCTTTTAATTTGAAGAGAAAAATGACCCACAGCACAAATAAAATGAAGCACGAATCACTAAAACTTGAAAATAAGGGCGATTGAGAGGGTGGGTATAGAACTATTATAGATTGATGAATAGTAGAACTGTAACTGTGTACTATTTCTATTCCATTTGGTCTAATTCAGTTTTTATTTTGCTCTTGAAAGTGCAGAGTGAAAGCAGACCAATCTATTTAAGAAATTTTCTTTTTCTGAACTTCCAGTCATATCAGCTTCTCTGGACAGTCTTATTTTGAAAGTGCACTAATTCTACTCCATGTTTCTCCTCTCCAGCGTATCGTCATCTCCAGAGGGATCTAGCGGATGGCAAATTAGCTTCTGGTGACTCTTTCTACATCCGAGTCAACCTCAACATCTCTGGACAATCCGACTGCTGCTCTTTAAGCGTGCGGTGCGACGAGGTGGTGCACGTGCTGGACACCAGGCACCAGGGCCACTGCCAGTGGCTTTGTGCCCGCGTGGAGCCATTTAGTGGCTCTGACCTGGCCGAGCGTGGCACCATTCCCAGCAACTCACGGTACTTAGCAGCTGTTTGCAAATGTTTTATTCCTCATGCAGGAGCATGTTTTATACCAGACAAAAGAATTTTACGAGCTTTGGCGTCCTTAAGTATTTTCTCTTGGTTTGAATGGGTGTGTTTAGAGCTCAGCAGCTGCTGCTGGTTAAGATTCAGAAGTTGGTGTGTCGAAGCGGGAAAGAAGAAATCGAAAGCCATCGTAGCAGCAAAGTAAGAGAACACTTAATTTAGTATTTGTGCTACATCTTAAGGAAAAAAGCTGTTTTAAAAAGTGATTGGGATTTGATTTCTTTGAAGAGTTGTGAAATAATGTTCAGCAAACACCTTTTCTTTTTTATTTCGTTTTTTTAATTTCGCTTCAACTTCGTAGTCTTCTTTACCATTTGCAGCTTTAAAACTCTGATCATCTTTCTGTTAATCTTTCGTGTCTTTCTAGAACAATTTAGCGCCAGAAGAAACCAGCTCTTCTCCTGATCCCAAAGCCAGTCCTCGCTTGTCCAGAGCGAGCATTTTTCTCAGTCAGATTCTGCAGGTATTCAAAGAAAACCAATGCCTCTCTCATAAGTTCATCCGAGCTAAACGAAGCCCTGATGTGCCGCTTCCTGTGCTCTCTGTGTGGTTTCTAGTTCGTTGGTAAGGTGGACATCAAATACAAACGAATGAACAGCAATGAACGCGTGAGGATCGTCAACTCCGGCGGCTCAGCTCTACCGAGACAAGAACTGGAGATGCTCAGACCTGAAGGGGAGCACAGAAACAACACTCCTCATGGATGTAGGGAGGATGCCAGACCTCTTTTTGGCTTTAGAACTAGGGATGCCACAATTCTCAGATTTAAATCGAACCGTTTGTTGCATCGTTGAACCAAATCGTGGAGCAAGTGAATCGTTGCATCCCTACTTCACACATTTGTAGATGTTTTCATTGAGAGTGTCAAACACACGTGTTGTGCTAAATTCATTTTATTTCATATTTTTTTATTACATTACACCAGATTTAGTAAAAGCCAACAAGTTATTCTTCATTTTACATGCTTATTGGCAAATCCAAAATGATTTTTTCATTTTATTTTATATTTTTGGCCGAAACGAAACAAAAACTTTTAAATCGTGGAAAAAGTGAATCGTTGAATCCTTATTTAGAACCTACTGTTCAATAATGAAAACACAAAAAATCAAATTGAAAAGTCTTGATCCACCAAGCCTGTAATACAATTTAGACATTGAGGTCAAACTGAGAGAAGCTCAAAGGAAAATTAACATTTTATTCGTCTTAATGTTTGATGATCTGGATCATTTTTATTCCTTTTTAGATGGTAATTGTGTTGTATTTCTAGACAAGTTCATGTATTAACTGGGCCAGTAATCTCTGATGTTACCTAAAGGATTCTGAACGCTAAACATGAAGCCTAATGTGGTACGACAAGAGTAACTCCTATTTACTCAACAATCTAAGAACTGTCAATCAGCCAGAACCAAAGAGATTAGGTTTTGTGGAGCCCACCTGAGTGGAACCTCCTGCCAATCAACCGCACTCTTCCGCTTCCCCAATTTCATTCAAATACTAGTTTTAAAAAATGTATTCTAAATAATTTAAAAACAATTCCTTACCCCTTCCTTCACTGCCCTTTCAGCTGTCATGACTGACAAATGGAAACATCAAATATCCAGAAGGGCTTTGTAACTGGCTGAGCATACGGTTTTTTTGAGTGTATAATTCTGCAGTGAATAGATCTGTGGATCATAACTTAGGTGACGATTCGATTCAATCCTCAAATCAAGCAGAAGGTTCCCGGTTCAAGTCCTGGCTGGGGGACCTTTCTGTGTGGAGTTTGCATGTTCTCCCCGTGCATGCGTGGGTTTTCTCCGGGTACTCCGGCTTCCTCCCACCGTCCAAAAACATGCTTCACGGGTTAATTGGTTACTGTAAATTGTCCCTAGGTGTGAATGTGAGTGTGCATGGGTGTGTGATTGTGGCCCCTGCGACAGACTGGCGACCAGTCCAGGGGTGTACCCTGCCTTCGCCCATGAGTAGCCGGGTTAGGCTCCGGCAACCCCGTGACCCCGAAAGGGATAAAGCGGATTGGAAAATGAATTAATGAATATATATATATATAGATTGAAAGAAATGGATTTTGTCACTTCAAACAAGTTTTTTTTGGTCTACCTTCTGGCAGAAACATAAACAACATAATTAAAGCAAATTTGTTTTTGCAGAACTTATGTCAGTAAACTCAACTTCAGTCACATTTTTTCAACTACAAAAAAACCCCCCAAAAACTCAATACTTTTACTTTGAAAAAGGAAAGCTTCACGACACTTTATTTTGAAGATTTGTTTACTTGGTGATGCTACTCAGTAATGCTGCACATTCGACTTATTTTTAGTTTATAAACTTAAAACTCCAACATTATTCTGCATTTTAGAGCAATAAACACATTGTGCCTGAGTTGTATTATTACTACACACTGTTATATTTACAAAGATCGCCAGTCAGCGATGTTGGATGTAGCGAGTTCTCAAATTGCGCAGATCGCAAGTTTTCGAGTACTTGGATACTTGTTTCAACCCTAGCAGTGAAGGCTTTTTAATATGGCAATCCACAGGAAGGTTTTGAAACCTTCAACTGCCTCTAGTGGTCTTTTTTGAGGAACTGCAAAAGCAGCCACCTTCTGGTTGGATTTAAATTCTAAATGTTTTGGTTAAATTTTGTAACATCACTGTTACTTAACATCTACAAATTTTCAAAGACTGGCTCTTTGTAGCTGTTTTATTACTTTTGTAATTCATGAATCATAAATATAAAGAAGAACGAGAAAAGCTCTGAGCAGATGAGGGAAAATGGATGGTTGAAGCATAAAAAAATGTTAGATGACAAAAAAAAAATTAAATTTTGTTTGTGTGGGACGTTAGACTTGAGCTCTAAAATAACAGTGGGTTACACATAGATAATGAAAGATTTCTAAAAATAAAATGTGAGAGCTAGAAGGGCGTTGAAGTCTCAGTGGAGGTAGAAGGAAGCTGCTTGAAGAATAAGATAAAAGCAAATCTAAAATGTCTTTTGAAGTAAACGGAGTGTAAGGAAAAATTATATTTACTGATAGTTTTCTTTTTAGGCAGTAATGACATGCATGTTACATGTTCAGAAAGCAGCTCAAGTATTTGATCACCAAAGAAAAAGCTAAAGAAGAAGATATGTAAAAAAAAATAAAGCTACAACTATAACAAATGAAACTAAATTAGACAGAAAACAAGGTTCCCTCTTGAAGCTAAAGCCTGAATGAGACCTTGAGCAAGAGAATGAGTATAGCCCTGTGTTTACTGAGCTGTAAACATTTTTTTTCTCATTTATTGAAAAAACAGAACTCAAAGAGAGAATCGAATGATGCAAAGAGACAGCTGTGGACATGACTAGTGCTGTCATGCAATTATTTTTTGAGAAGTTAATCAGTTATGACTTGTAATTAATTAATCTATTTTTACAAAACCTGATTATTGTTGTGAAAAGTTCATTTTGAGGATTTTTTATTTAAAATTTGTGACTTTGTGGTGCAGGAAAAGATCAAAATACAACTAAAAAGTGGCTTTATGAAGATTTTTATGGTAACAGACTTCCAACATTTACTTTTACACCACCAAAGAGGCAGTTTTCAATCTTGAACAATTAGAGAAATAAAAAAACTCATCAGGTCCAGAGTTCTTAGAGTTTATAACACTAGAAACACTTTTTTCATCAATCCAAAAAATATTGTCCACCAGCTTCCTGTTGTTGGCATAATACATACATTGTCATACATTTTACCACTTTTCATCACAGCAGCAAGAAAGTAGAACAGACATGAGTGATTTTATAGTTCCCTTTAACCCGTTTGGAGAGAAGAAAAAATAAGAAGGAGGAGATGAGAAAGAGCTGTTTAGACGTTGTTTCTTTAAAACAAACGTTTGTTTCATCACCTGGACAAAAACAAGTGCTAGAAGGCGAACTTTCCCTCTGAAATATGGCTTTGTTTAACTTATCTCGACGTTCAGCATACCACTTACCTCTGCTTCTGCAGAAAGAGGTCGGTGCAGACTGGAGAGTAAAACGTGTCGCACTGCGAATCACTTCATCTGCGTCTGCGAAAAACCATTTAGAAACAAAAAAATAACAAGTTAAAGTACTAAATATATATATATATTCCATATGTGACCATGTTATAAGCAGGGTAATGTCTATTCAAGGTGTCCAATGTCATATACGAATGGACTTTTGTAGAAGAACCGTCTGATACAATCAGGTCTCTGTGCGGGAATTATCCCTGACATAATACATAATAGTTCTAGATTAAAGATGAGATGAATGCGTCTGTAATTGTGAATAAATAATTGTGAAAATTTCACCCCCCTTGTGATAACATTTGACCACTGATTAAAACATGAACTCCATGTTTCATGATCAGTTTATTATGAAAGAAAAAGGGAAAACGATGACCTGGCTCAGGTTGCTACCTAATTCTAATGCATTTGATCTGGGGATTTTTAGGAAAAAATAAGCACAGCAAAATCCCTTCTAAAGCAAAGAGACTTAACATGGTTAGACAAGAATAACAGAATGTCTCCACAGATTAGCAGCACAGGGATCCTCCAGGCTCATAACACACTAATGTGCTGATGCCTTAGGGAGATAAAGCTTGTAAACCTAAATGATTTTGAAATGACAACTCTTTTTTTATCAAGGGACAAACCAGCAAGCCAGCAAATTTTAACTTTGTCACCCTGTGTGAAATTTCTTTATAGATGCTGCTGACCTTGACAACAAACTGAGTCAAGGGTTGAACCTGATTCCCTACAGTCCTGTCACCCTTCAGCGGACCCAACGAAGACGGCCCGTCCTGTTTGCTCCTGCAGCTTTAGCCAAAACCATCATCCAGAAAATTCTTAACATGGGAGCGGCCATGGAATTTAACATCTGCAGACCAGGTCAGCTTGTGATAATTAAAAAAACATCTCTAAAAACCACAGAACTTAAACATGTCCAGTTATAGAATGGATTTCTACTCTGGTTAAAGTGAACCTAGTTTCAGTTAAATTGAAAACTTAAGCCCGGGGTCACATTTTTAACCTAACAAGTTGGTTCCAGCTAAAATGCTGACTTTAAATAAAAACTCAGAATATTTTACTGTATTTAGTATACACATGTACATAGCATACACCTGTAGTTTACACACATAGCTTACACTTGTTGTATGCAACTGTTGCATTTACATGTACCATACACTTGTAGCATGCATTTATGGTATACAATGCATGCAGTATACAGTGCACAATGGTAGCACACATCAGTAACATACAACGGTGACACACATGTGCAACAAACACAAGTAGCGTACACCTGTAGCATACAATGCATACAGTTTACAATACTTGCAAATGTTTGTGGCGTACAATGGCGGCAAACACAGCATAGTCTTGTAAGGTACACTTGGTGGCACATACATATAGCATACAGTTGTTGCATGAACCGTACAAATGTGCTGTACACCTGTAGCACACAATGCATACAGCATAAAGTATACAACGGTAGCACATATCTTGTAGAATACAATGGTGACACACACGTAGCATTCAACTGTAGCACACAAATAATACACAACTGTAGCATACAATGGTGGCACACTGTTAGACATTAGCACACACATATGGCATCCACCTTACATTTTCCCATGTTATTGAAATGTTGTGAATTGCCTCCATTAGTGAAAGCAACATTCATTTTTGCCTCAATTCTGGCAAAAGGAGCATACAAGAATGAAAATTGTAGCGTCTCTAAGGGTGGTCCAGAATGTGTAAGCTATCACATGCAGCTTTTTCTAACCAGGGGAATTCTCCTTTTGCCTCTGTCTTTTATTTGTTTCGTAAACAAAGACTTTACATCTGCTTGATCCTTTAAATAAAAATTAACATGATTGAATCACTACTGTGAATATAAAGACAAATCATGTTTATGGGGTATCTCGAGCTCTAGCTTATGTCTGGTGTGACCACATTCATTGGATAGAACGGCTTTTTTGCTCTGACTGTTTTAATAACTTTGCAAGCACATTAGTCCGACTTTCCATGTTACAACAGGAAAAGTTCCGAGTGACATACGTTTGAAAAATCAAGTTTCTGAGACAATTGCAACCCAAGTATAACTGTATGCTTGCAGTAGTGTGGGAATTCAGGTTAGGTAGTGAACAGCCTTATCATGGCTATGTTACAATGTTACCATGGAGACCGAATGATGGCAGATGGCCAAACTGACAAACGGTCCTGATGACAGCGACCCAGATATTTGAGACTCCCCTACAAATCAGGTAAATCCTTCCTCGGAGATTAACAACAGATAGTAGCAAACCATGTGCTCCTGGTACAAAAGTGCTCGAGTTGCTGCCGTTGTAAGAAGTTGAACATCTGGCAGGCCAGGATATGTGATTAAAGTCTTGCTTAAGTTCCTTTGGGTGACAACCTCAGGTTTCTGTTCCTCATGTTAACAAATGAGCACCGTTCATTTTTTTATGTGTGTGCGCTTGTGCAGATACCCTGTCCAAGGAGGAATTTCATCTGAAACAGAACGTGGAGCCTTTCATTCACTACAAAGAAAAACAAGCGACATTTGAATGCATCACAAGAGAAAACATAGAGGCCGTTGCCGCCAAAGTAGGTGTATGCTTTGTTGCATCGCATCACATACTATTTATCTTTTTGCAGGTTTTTATAAATACCCAGCTTGCATAGACGTTTGGAGGGGGGAGTTCTGTTGAAAGAAATGTGAAAATCTTCCTTCAGCAATTTGTACTTGCAAAAAAGTTCAAAACTTGCAAATGCTCTGCAAAGTAAGGAGGATTCACTGCATTCCAGTTTTAAAGTGGGTTTCCTCGGTTTATTTATTTACTTTTTGGCAAAATATGCTAATAATAATTTTTAATAACAGTTTTTTTTTACTCGGGAAAAGTGAGAGCAAAGCTGCAGAAAGGTCATTGTAAACCTGCAATTTTGAATGTGCGCAGACAGTTTTCTTCCAAACTTAACCAGGTATAAAACAGACTTTGTAAGTGGCGCATTATAGAAACAAAAAGCTGCTTTTAAATCCTGCATTTTACCTTTTTTAGGAAATTTAGAAAGCAATTGAGAAAAATAGGTGCAAAATGCGGTAAACAAACGAATAACTTTTGCAGAAAATTCCTTTTAGTTTGTACTCTGCAGTGCCGAATTTGCCTCTTACAGGTTGTTTTTTGCTCTTCATCAGGGGAAACACTGCCTGCTAGAAGCTGAGCTGAGCTGCGTCAAGGATCTCCTGCGGAGAGAAATCTATCCGATCATCATTTATGTCAAGATTTGTGAGAAAAATATCAAAAGGCTTAGGTATGCTTACCCAGCCTCACCATTTATACTTCAGAACAGAAACCACACAGCTGCATAACACCATTTACTTTTAAATGCATCCTTTAACCTTCAACTTCAAGCAGGAGGGGCCAAAATAGGTTCAGGATGCGTGTTTAGTTTGATAAAATCATGTTTATTTCTGTCTTTAGAATACAGCTTCTACATTGTAGTATGAGCTATTATAAATATGATTCTCTCATCTTATCACTTGTGTAGTTTACAGAAGATTGTGAGTTCAAATGATCCCCCTGCTTTCCAAAAGCGCTCTGCTTCTAAGAGAACAAAGTCTGCAGACCACTGCTGCAGAGCTTTGAGAGAATCCGATCAGAGATAGAGTTCCATACATTACCACAGTCACCGCAGCAATGCTGCTTCCTTCCTGTTTCCTGTCCACACAGGAAGCTGCCTGTGCGTGTGGAGTCAGAGGAGGAGTTTCTGAGGTTGTGTCGGGCAAAAGAGAAGGAGCTGGAGGGCCTGCCTTGTCTCTACGCCACCCTGGAGCCTGAATCTTGGACGGGGACGGACGACCTGGTCCGGGTCATCAAGGACCGTATCATGGAGGAGCAAAGAAAGACTGTTTGGATTGAGCAAGACCTCCTGTAGTGGATGTGGCGCAAAGAACTATAAACTGTTCATCAGGCATCATCTCATATTTATAGTCAGCCTCAAAAAATACACTCCTAAATGCTGATTTCATTTTGATTAAACACATTGTACATTTTTTATATGTGTGTCAGATAAATAAAAAAAACTAAAAAAATGTTAATAGCATTAAAAAACCTTTTTCTTTCATGCAGGAAGCTGACAATTGTTTTCAATCTTGATCAAAAGCATACTACCCCCTAGTGGCTAAACTTGGGATGACGCCTAACTGTTTTTTGTAGCTGCATCTTTTATTATTTTTTTAGTGACCCAATTAGAGCTCCAGATTGAAAATTAACTGATAACTGTAAAATAAATTTGTTTTTCATCCATATTAGTTTAATGGAACATTAGTAACTGTCTGCTGTTCTGAAACCTAAGGATCCATTTAAATGATGGGGCTAACGGGAATGCATAGTCTAGATAGCAATTTACTGCATCCCTTTTAAATAATTCCTGGAAAAAAAATAGGACTGATCCCAAAATATGTCATTTTCTACTTAAATTAAGCCTTGCCACTGAAAATGTGAAAGCAGCTGTGATACAGATGGACTGGAGCCCAAAAAACCAGCAGTAAGCCATTGTGCTGACGGCTTTTTTTTTTTTCCTTCATAGAAGCATGTGCATGTTCGTCTGGGAAATGTGATCAGGCCAGATGGGACAGAGGGAAGCTGCATAATCTCATCTGCATGGACAGGCATAAACACATCAGCTTGTAATTATTTACAATCACGCTTTAGAAAAATGATTGCATTACCATCTCCAATTAAAATTCAATTGGGTCAAAATAGAAAAGGAGTTGTGAAATTAGTACTAAAGTAAGAGTGATACTAGTCATGCAAAATCAAAAAGAAGACATTCAAGAAAATACTTGAGTAAAATAAACAAAAAGTATTGAATTATATTTTTACCAGCATGATATACAATTAAAACTTTTAATTGAGTCATTTTATGTGCTAATTTACAACTGATGTTGCCACAAGATAAAAAGAAATATAAGATAACATAAAAAAAAATAAAATGTTTCAAATAATCCTGAAGATACCAGAATGTCCAATTTGGGATTTTTGTAAACACTAAAGAGCGCCGCAGTGGTGTAGTGGTTAGCATTCTTGTTTCCCAATGACAAAGCTCTGGTACAAATCCCAGCTGAGACCTTTCTGTGTGGAGCTTGAATGTTCCCCTTGCGCATATGTCCATTTTCAGAGCATTCTAGCTTCATCCCACAGTCCAAAAGCATGCCGCATATGTTAGTTGATGTTGCTAAATTGTCCCTAGTGCCTTAGTCACAACTGCCTTTAATGGGGAGATGCAGTCAAATAATGAAATAGGCAAACCTATGCAGGTGGCCCTGCATAAAATTTTATGATCGTAGACCCTTCAGTGAGCCTTTAAAGTGAAAATGTTCATGCACATTTTTCTAGACATACTGCGGGCGACAAGTCATGGCGAATACTTAAACAACACGCAGAGGTAAGTGAGGGGGAAGTAGGTGAGATGCAAGAGTGTTGTATGGATTTTTCATTGTTTCAAGCCCCCCAGGAGGGCCAATTAATGCTGTTCAGGTCATAAGTATGCGCTCCTTGTGTGCCCGTTGCATGCCTGCAGCTTGACTGTGAGAAACTAGGAAATCAAAGTGTAGTTTGTGTAGACATCCTATTTAGGCACACCCCATGAATGTGACATTTGACAGTAAGGAGCCAGTACTTGAACCTTACTAGTACCTAGAGCGCAGCATAAGAATACTATACCACATCATTACCCCTATGTGATAAGTGCATGTAACTTTCACTATCCCTATGAATGCTTTACGATACACTTAACACAGGCACGACAGTGGAACACGCCATTTTCACGACATCCCCTAAGGTGGCGAGCCACTGCGAAACTGCAAGATACACCTGCCGCTCCTCTCTACAACCCTCTACAGGCCTGGACAACCCAAAAACCCACGAGTCAATTCCCGTAGGGTGCATGTTAAGAATGCATATGATGTGCGCGTGGTTGTTTGGACTTTTGATGGACCCAGGGTGTACCCCGACTTCACCCAACAGAAGCTGGGATAGGCTCCAGCAACCCTGTCACCCTAAAAGGGATTCAGAAAACTCACGGATGGATGTTTGGATACGTATTTGTACGTATTAGCGATGAAATTACTTATAGAAGAGCAGAGTTCATTAGTCAGAAAGGTAAATAGAAAATGTAACTCGTTTTTATTAACCCTAAGAATGTTAGATATAAAGAGATGAGGAAACAGCTATTTGAATGCTGCATCTCGTCGTCCTGTTCCCGCTGATAGTGGCATTTGTTTTTGCAGGTAAGCAAAAAGAGGCTGTAATCAGCACACGGTCTCCGCGGGAGGGGGGCGCTGGGACTGTCTACATAAATCATCTAGGAGCGGAGACACGTTACGCTGGAGTTGACCCAGAAAAAGTGAATGTTTTCTCCTCCTCGGAGCTCTCGCTGCAGAGACCTTAGCCGCCAACTCACGCGAGATTCCGCGCGATCTGTGCAGAGGAAAAAAAAAAAAGAGAGAAGAGGTTCTCCGCGTACGCCTCTATCACAGACAGGTTCAACTGACGCGGAGGGAACTGCAGACGCTGGTAAGGCTTTCCGCTCCGCTATTTTAACACCACCTCACGGGTCATCTTTACGTTCGCGCGCTCTGGCTGCAGCGCGGCGGCTCCGCGTGCCCATTTGCTTCAGTTCTGGTGACTGATGAAGCACCAACTCTTATTGAGTTCGCTGACAAATGACAGAAAGCAAAAAGCGGCCGAATTTGTTTTCTTTGGCTCCTTCTCCTGGGGTGTGGGGGTCTGAGGTGCTGCCCCCGCTCCCGGCGCCGCTCCCCTGTCAAAGGCCACATTGTGTCCGCTCTTCTGCGGACCGGACGGCTTGATTCCTCCTCCTCTGGCCTCACCCGGAGCTTCATCTGCTGCAGACCTGATGGGAAAAGACAACATGTGCTTTAAGTTCGTTATTTACATCAAATTTAACAAAACCCCTTTGAAATTTTTCATTTTTATAAATAAATGTATTCAAAGCAGTGGCGTCTCCAAGGGGGGACATTGCTGCCTTTGGAAAAGTCCACCTTTTTTGATAAATTACCTTGTGTTTAAGGAAGCGTTATATTTCAAGGTTTCTTGTATAATAATAAAGATATAAAAAATATTGGTATTATATTTATTTATGTTTTGTTACATGTATTTATAATTATTTACTTATATTTATATTACCAAATTGGTTTGTTGGAGGGACTGTTAGCTCCCGTCGCTGAGAGCTCTGTCTGCTTACGCACGAGCTCGTAGAGCTAAGCTAGCATTAGCGGCGCCAAAATAATGGCTAGCGATATTTGATCAATCCAGTCGTACAGTTTAGAGCCAGTGACCAGCTCCAACAAGAAAAATGAATGAGTGAGAGGACGAGGAGCAGGGTGGTATGAGAGACTTTGGCACGCCCGGTGAGTAGTTACGTCATCAGCCCCAGCTTTTTCTAGCATCCGGTTTCTGATCCGACGCGATTTGAATAAAGAAATACGCAGAATGGCAGTTTTCATCATAAATTATTTTATATAGGTCCCTTATTATGAGAAAAATGATACAAGAACATGTTAAAAAGACCATTGTCATCAGAATGGGTCTTTAATTTAAGTTGAAAATAGAATGCTGTTTTGGTAACTTTTATTAATTCATTTGGCAAACTGTTTTCCTTTTTGGAAAATTGCTAAAATAGTCTCTGTGCCAAGTGAATCAAAGAGAGTAAAGAACCTCAACCTTTAAAACGTGAATTACACTTTTCAAAATAGGATCCTATTCTAAATAAAGAACTTTTTAAAAAATCTTCGTAGAATTGAGCTAAAATATGAACCTGTGCTGAGACAAAAATAATTCTGGAACTCGTGCTTTGGTAACTTGTGTCGCTGAATTGACCCATTTGCCCCCATCCATCCCCGATGATTAGAACATATAGATGAAGGCAACTTGAACATTTCTGCTTTTGTGAAAAAGGCCAAATTATTTGAAATAAATATTGATTATTACTGTTTTTAAGATCTCTATGACATTGTAATACTGTCATAAATACATTTGATTCATCAGTTTAATGAATAATTTAATTATCAACATATTCACATATTATTAAGCAGACAGATAATTTAATGTGATTGATGTTTTTCGTCATGAACTTGCAGAATGGACTGTTTTAAATGAGCAAAACCTCTGCCGTTCCTTTAAAAAGCACACTGCTCTAAAGTGTAGTCCAGCTGGAGTATAATGAAATGCACACAGTGAGGAACCCACAAGCGTCTCAGAGCGGCTTCAAGCCTTCCAAGTGCTTCAGTAAATGCTGTTTTATTCGATCTCTGGCAGAGGAACTCTGCGCGTTTTTTCCCTCTGATGACGAACCCGATATGAAGCAGGACAGCAGTTAATCTGCTCGAGCACAGACAGGAAGAGGAGCAGCCTGCTGACTCTTCAGGGTGTTTTCCATGTCAATGGATCTCTCTTTGCTGCAGGAAAAGAGGAAACAACACAAGAGCTTCAAATGCAGACGAGAGCCCTGAGACTTTGGAACTGAGCAGGAAGAAAAAGACAAACAGGAAACACCTGACTAATCTAGTTTAAGTTCTTACTTTTACTTAAAGAACCACTCCAATCGTCCTTGATCTCGTGTAAAAGCGTTCCCAGTGGTCTTTTAATTATAATTATGCAGTTTTTAACCAAAATCCCCAAACTTGTGCCTTTTTTAGGACATAATAATAAATTTTTAGGAGTTCATAGTTAGAAATTCACCTCTGAGTTATGGGTGAGACCATTTGTTTGGAGCAACCCCGCCCCCCTTCCCCTCCCCATTGCTGAGAGCAGAGAGGGTCTTAATTTAAGCATTTCACTCACTCAGCCAGCATTTAACAGCTTTTCTTTACATGTCGGCCCATCCAGCAATAATAAGTAGGCGTGTAACATTTTTATACTGGCTATTTTTCAAAGCCATCCTTTATACAAAGTGGCTTTTACTATCTCAGTGAGTGCTCTGTTTTGATGCAGTGTTCCATAACTCAGCATCAGGCTTGTGATACTTGAACGTGATGCTTCGTTGTGTGCTAAGCCCCTTAACGTTGAGATATTTCACAGCCATTTGTGATTTAACAGCTTAGAGACTTGAGTTGAATCAAGTCTTAGAGCTAAAGGCAAAAAACACCCTTGGAGGTTATAAATTTGGCCCCAGCGAAGTGTCCTGCTGACTTTTTCCACTCCTATTTCCAGACGTTTTTCGACTGTTTCAGTTTTGCTAAAGCAAAACCTGAAAAGTTTAGGGTGATTGGGGTTAGCACAAAAAAAAGGTATTCATTTATTTTTTCATATTTTTTTAAAGAATAAACAAATTTTTGTCCTGATCTGAAGTGAAATACATTTCAAAAGTGTCCTCTGTGTGTGTGCAGGTATGGAGTCCAGCTTGGAGTTTTTGTGAAAATCGCCTTCTTCATGTCCTGTAAGAGGGCTGCGTTATACACCTGATTGTCATATAGACTCTTCTAAAACTGCTTAGTGTCTACTTCATGGTGTGATGGAGCTCCTGGACCTTGATTCTGTTTCTATAGTAACCCTGTAGCAAAAGATCCCAGCCTGTTGTCCTGGCAGCTGCAAAAAAAAGTTTCAATTTGTTGCCATGACTGCTGTGGAGACGATCGTTAAGTCGTAAACTCGTTGCTATGGTGATACTGTAGCAAGCAAACTGTCACCATGGGAACGTCCAGGATGTTCCGCATCTTTGTGGTCCTGGGATCGGCTTTCATGATCCTCCTGATCATCATCTACTGGGACGACGTGAGTGTTCCCCATCTCTATCTGCACACTCCTGTGTCTCCGGGCCCCAAGGTCGCACATCCGCCCCTCAAACCACGGCCCCACACCTCCCGGACCCCGTCCTTTCTTTCTGACATCGATGCCTTCGTTAACCAGTTCCTGGAGCCTGGAACCGGGGAGCCCACGGACACCGCTCCGGCTGACACAAGCAACCTATCCGAGAAGGCGGAGGAACGCTACATCCCGCGGAGGGAGTGGAAGATTCACTTGAGTCCAGTCGCAGCAGAGCTTCGAGAGAGACAGGTTAACCTGATCATTAATACTATAAAAGTTTTTTAAAACATAGATTTGAGTTGCCAAAGATAGAGTTTGACTAAAGGTTTTCAATGCAGTTGCTAACAAAATGCTTTGAACTGTAAAAAAAAAAAAAAAAAAACAATAACAGGAGCAGAGACGGAGGCTGCTTCAAGAAGTGTGTGCTAACGAGAGCATGACGTTTCCTGGCAAAAACCGTTCATTTGATGAAATCCCCAACAAGGAGCTGGATCATCTGATTGTGGACGACAGGCATGGCATCATCTACTGCTACGTTCCAAAGGTAGGACACTGTTACTGCGTGTTTGCATTGAAAACAAGAAAAAAAGCATCACAAAAGTATGTTTTATGGTTTGTTTTTCCTCCCACTTCCGGGTTGAAGTTTGTTTGAAAACAAAAATGTGAAAAATAACCAGATAATAAATATGAAAACAGTTTTAAACTCGAAAGTACACATTTTAAACTTAAAGGAATTATTGAAGGTCTGAAAATAAAAGGGTAAAATTGAAAAAATATTATTGGATATTTGAAAGAAATATGTATTTTTTTAAATTAAGAATTATACGACACCAAGTTTTTCATAGCGTGAAAGAAAAAGCCTGGAGCAAGATTCACCAGATTTGTACCGCTTCGACATTTCGCACCAAACCTCCTCCTGCTGTGAGGCCATGCGCTAGTATCAAGTAGTGACAGATCTGTGTGAACATCGTATGCTAAACGCGCATTCTCAAACCCACGTTACGTAACGTTACATGTAGCAATAAGGCATGTTTACGCTCTGAAAAGTCAGATTTTAGACCCCAGGTAACTTTTTATGCTCTTTTGCAGTTTTTATGCTACTGAGCAGCGTTCTGCGCATACAGGAACATGATTTTATAAGGAGTTCTGCTCCAGTCCAAATGTACTCTTAAGTATGTTTTAATCTCTTTTCAACTGATGGAATAATGTAAACTTTTGACTACAAACTGTGAAATAGATACATAAAGATAAGGCCAGGGCTCTGCTCCCTATGCAGGAAAGTGGATCATGAAGGAGTCTCCACTGCTAGAACAGCTTCAATCACTGCAGGTTCCTGTCATCCTGAGAACCTGATGAGCTGTGCAGAACATGAGAACTTTATACTCTGCTACCAAAACTTTAATCACAGACGCCACTGTGCAGAGAGCATCCAAAAGACATTCTTCATAACCAGCCTCACTAGGAAGAGGGTGTTAAAGATACGCCTCCTTTGAGGAAGGAGGCGCCCAGGGAATGACTGCATCAGCTTTCTCTGCAGTAGGAAGGCCTCATCTGACACAAAAACACAAAGAAGGCAGGAGTTCTTTGTTCTCTTCTCTGGGGTTTGGGCACTCATTGGAGACAGAAGATTGAGTGATCCACTGTGAAGCATCTAACCAAAGGTGGAGATGGCCAGAGTCTCTGTTGCTCACGCTGCCCCAAAATCCCTGCAAGCAACTTTGGACATCCAAACCCGCAAGAAGATCTATAGAAAAGTTCCCTTGCTTGGATCCTGAAGTGGGGGGCCTTCAGGACAACATGCCTGCTGTCCACAGCCCCACAGCAGTTAAGGAAAGAGCTGCTTTTTGCACTTTGTAATACACCAGATTCTAGCGGAGAGGTGTACAGCGTTTGACCGTACTGAAGTGAGCCTAGCGCCTCTATCGTATCGTGATGTAGTGGTACACAGGTGGAGCGCGTGACTAAAGTGTTGTTTATCAAAGATAACTGCATGAAATTTTATTAAAAAGGAGGAAAAAAATGACTATGGCTGCCAGCAGTATAAAAACAATGATCATATAGTATTAACAAGTTGAATCTTCATTTTGTGCATCATTAGTGATACATTTTCCAACTTAAATGTAGAATTAATTAAAATACAAAATTGTACATTTTTATTTTCGCTGTTATTGTTCTTTGAAGTGAGAATGCTTTTTGATACACTCTGCATTTTGGTTCTTATTGCACTGTTTTAAGTTGTTACCTTAAAGTGTGCATTATTATTACAAAGACACGTTAGTATTTATGGATAATTTTATTTTAGTGTTGCAAAGGATGTTAAGTTAACATATTGTGCTTTTAATTTGTTCTACAATAAAAGATTTTTGTGCACTTAGTTTGTTATTTGTCTTCTCCCTCCATGTTTTCACACAGAAAAGTATCAATAGGAATACTAGATCTGCAAGCAGTATTGATAAGAGGAGTAGTATTGCTAAAATATTAATGATAGCCGTCCCTACTGTTAATACCTGATGATGGACACCTCGAAGGCACTGGTCCGCTTATGGCACGCTGACTTACAAAAGAAATATCAAATCAAATATTTGAATTGTATCTTCTGGAGTATGAGTCGCATTGTTTCCCATAGTTTCGCTTGCTACTTGCACTATGTTGGGTGTCATGCTACGTTCACAGCGGGCTCAGAAATACGCCTTTGAGTGATCCCTTTCAAAGAAAGGCAGCTCAGCAGCAAACATTTTAAAACTGAACTGAAACTGAGAACTGAAAGCAAAGAAAATGAAACTGAAAAAGTTGAGGAGACGAAAAACTTTTTTTTAAAATTTAGTAACAGTTTAAGATTTAACTTTTTCTTTTTTTTAATTCAAATTTTACATTTAGACATGTTTTCACATTTTCAATATTTCTTTCAAGTTTACATTATTTATTTGTCTAATTTTCAATACCTTTTAAGTTTACTTTTGAGTCTAAAACAGTTTTTAATTTTTCTAAAAACGTTTCAAATCTACAATCTGGTTTTTCGTTCACTTTAAGCTGGTCCAAATTTGACCCCATACAGTATTATCCCATATTATCCAAAAAAACTTCCATTCCAAACTCCAGGTGGCGTGCAGCAACTGGAAACGCATCATGATAGTCCTCAGCGAGAGCCTGTTGACAGACGGCGTTCCTCAGCGAGACCCTTTGGCTGTCCCCAGGGAGCTGGTGCACAACACCAGCATGCACTTCACCTTCAACAAGTTCTGGAAACGTTACGCCAAGCTAGCACGACACCTCATGAAGGTCCGTAGATGTTTGTTTGCCAAATGTGTTGTTATTTTTGCTTTTGTGACACAAAACTCTCCTGTTGATTTCCCTTTCATTGCTATTTGTGTGTTTTTTTAATCCAGCTGAGTGTTGATTCAGCACGTTCGCTAAAGTACCTCGTTTTTTGCTTTTGTAAATAAACAAGCAAAGAAGAAGAGTTCGTCTAAACATGACGGTGTCTTCATATGACACAAATGGAATTACTTTATGTTTTTTTTCTAGGTTACATGTAACAGCACAAACAATTGTGTAAATTGCAGTTATGTATTTTGGTGAGTTTTATTGATTTATTTTGGGAAATTTGTTTCAAAACAAAAGTATTGGTGACTGGAGATGGTGCAGTTCACCAAATAACCACTAGGAGGTTTTAAAGCAAGCCAGTTTCTATTCATTTGAATTTAAAAGTTCATGTTAAATGTTTTAGAGATAAATGCAGAGAAGCAGATTGAGATGGTTTGGACGCGTTGAGAGGAGGAACAGGGAAGATGTTGGTAAAAGGAGGTTGGAGCTACCTGGAAAGAAGCCTAGAGGAAGACTAAAGAGGAGGTTCGTGGATTTAGTGAAGGAGGACATGGGAGTGCACAAGGGAGACAAAAAAAGTAAAGTTAATAATGGTCCAGCTATAGATAATCCTATTTCTTTTTATCCTGAGAAAACCTCAGTTATAAGGAGTCAAAAGGAGAAACGTCAGGCGAGGGGGAGTTCCGAGCTTCTACATCGGCTCGAGCAGGAAAAGAGGGATGACGGAAATCCAGTGACAAGGAAAACTGAAATTCATACATGGAAATCCAACAGGAATACAAACTCAAAGCCTTAGGTAGAACTATGAGCAGGCAGACGACCTCGAATGTGAACAGGAACAGAAGCAGGTCGAAAACAGACAATAGAACCTCAGGAACCTATAAACTGCTGAAGCGTGAGCTAAAGGACAACAAGCTAGCGGAGAAAGTGAGAAAAAGAAAAAAAAAATCCAACCACAGATCAGGACACGGAGGGGGTAGACTTTTATCTTGAAAAACTTTGACCTGAAGTTAGTTTGTGCTGCACAGTTGCTTTGCATCTTCTCCGTCTGGACAGAAGAATGTCGTGTTGTCCACTTTTATCTGAAGCAATGGAGTCTACTCGTGGATTTTAACTTCAAAATCTCTGTGAAAACTTGTTAGCATAATAGCGTTTGTGTACATTTGTGTTCTAGCCATGAAAGTACAGCAAATCAGATGTTTCTCTGGAGGACAGCAGCTTCTGAAACACTGTAAAAAAAACACATTTCAAACCTGATTTGACCACACTGATAAGAATAAAGCCTGTCACTGTTGTTGAGTCACCCTCAGTGTTTTGGGTTTTAATGGCTGTTTTGCTGACTTTCAGATAAACTAAAACATCTCATGTCAATCTTACAGCTGGATTTCATGATTCCAAACCTGTTCTTTGTGTTTGCAGGTGAAGCTGAAGAAATACACCAAGTTCCTGTTCGTGCGGGACCCCTTTGTACGTCTTATCTCTGCCTACAGGAATAAATTCGAAATGCCCAATGAGGAGTTCTACCGCCGCTTTGGGCAGGTCATGCTGCGTCACTACGGCAACCAGCCCACTCCCCCTGTCTCCGTGGACAAGGCGTTCTCTCTGGGCATCCACCCGTCGTTCTCCCACTTCATCCAGTACCTTCTGGATCCTCAGACGGAGAAGGCCATGCCTTTCAACGAACACTGGCGCCAAGTGTACCGGCTTTGTCACCCGTGCCAAATCCAGTACGACTTCGTGGGCCACTTGGAGACGGCGGAGGAGGATGCCGAGCACCTCCTGCGCCTGCTGCGAGTAGACAATGTGGTGGAGTTCCCCACCTCCAGCAGGAACCTGACCTCCAGCAGCTGGGAGTCAGACTGGTTCAGCACGGTTCCTGCTGAGACCCGGAGAGAACTCTACAAGCTCTACGAGCCCGACTTCAGGCTCTTTGGCTACGAGCGGCCCGACTCCCTCCTCAACGAGGGAATTCCAGACATTTAATTTTAAATTGACCGCCCACACTCTCAGCGACAGAAAACATGCTAACGACGCTCCGTCACAGAAACAGAAGCACACCGATTAGGGCAAACAACGAACGTTCATTTGGATCACAGAATGTTGATGGCCCAAGACGCTTTTTACGTCTCTTCTTGCACAGAAACAGGAAGTGCGGACAGTCAGACCAAACCACCAACATAGATTAGTTTGCAGATGTAGTTGCACTGTTATTACTAGATGTCAGATCATTTATTTCATATTGTTAAGTGCAATGTTCTTAGCATGAAAGCAACGTTATTTTTGCTCAGATTGGAAGACCACGTTTACACTCACCTAAGACCAAACTCCTCCTTTATTTTTATTTATTTTGTGTCGAATGGATTTGATGTATTTGTCTACTTTCACAGCCACAGTGTAGCCTCTGCATAAAGAAGCACAGCAGCTCCTGCAGGCAGCACAAAAGACTGAGGACCTGGATTTACCTCAGCGTGGGTTCTACAAGCTAGACTGAAGCCTTCGGGTTTCCATCAACTGGTTTCCTTTGAGTTTTAACACCCAAATCTGTAAAGAGAAACCGCATATCACATCATGCATCACTCCAGAAAATTTGAGTTGATTTTGTAGCATTAAGCAAAAGGACAGCAGGAATTTGAACCGCTGAGGACAGTGCCTTTGGTTGCAAAAGTTTACACAGCAAAAAAAAATATTTTTATAGTTCTTTGTTTGTATTTGACACAAAGAGATGCTTGTTGGAGGAGCTGGGAGGACATTTCTTTGGGACCAATTGAAGCTGAGCAAAACTCCGTGCGACCTACATTTGATGTACGTTTTGTGCTCCGTGAAAGTTTCTAATGAGCCAATGTCTGATAACATATTCTTATTCAAGATGTGGTGTTAGTGTCATCTCAAGGTCTTTGGCTTCCTTAGTTTTGGATAGCATAGGAGCGTTCCGGTTGATCCGCACCTCCTCCTCATTGTCCGTGTGAGCGTCCACATTTGTTTTTGCCGTTTCTCTGTGCCAACTGAGGCCGAGTCCAATTGGAAACAGATTTCTTATTGTGAAAACTGATAATAAAACATTTACACATGCTGCTGGTGCAGAGGGGAGAATCTTGAGTCTTGATTTAGATGGGATCTGTCGCCGTGGCAACAGCCTCCCGTAAAAACAAGTCTCTCCAAGTGTTTTGACCTCGTCTGAAGTGTGGAATAAAAACAGACATTTTGAGCGACCTTTCCTTCAGAAATAAATGCCGTGAGACATAAAAGATTAACCTGCTTCTGCAGGTGACTTTTGCCGACACGATGAGCGTAAAACCTTTGAATTCTGTGATCGTAAAAGGAGCAAAGTGGATCTCAAGGAAACGATTTCAATAAAAAAATTGAAATAATAGAGTTTTCTAACAGCCCGTGTCATTCTGTCAGGTTTGTGTGTGGAAGGATAGTTTTTTTTCAGCGTGCTGAGCTCTTTGATGCTCCTCTGTGTGAAAACCTTCAGATGGCAGCGTGTTCACGTTAACCAGCCTGCTCAAAATAATGCAGTCCTTTCAAACTGCTATTGCTTTCCCACGAAGAAACAGGCATCATTCCATAAATCACAGATATATTGATAAAAACGTTATTGTTTCAGTTATACCCAATTATGTTAGAACGACAAATTTATGCAGGAAATCTAAGTTCATCCCTTCGTTACATAGAAAGTATTAAAATAATTTTTAAAGACAGCCTGCTCTAAATAAATATGCTCCAATAATTTGTCTTGGAGTTAAAAATTACATATCAGGAAGATTTTCATAATAAAAGACATATTTACACACTGTTTAAAAAAGGAAAATAGAATTTATTGAAAAGTATGCATTTCGTAAAAAAAAAAATAAAACTTTCAGAGAATATAGATTTTAAACTGATTTCAAAGATTTCGTTTATTTTTATTGCTTATTTTTTGGTGAAAATAAATGAACACTTGAAATCCATTTGGGCCCTAATTCTATAGTCTGTGGAAGTTTATTGAAATAAATACACTTTTCCGTGGTATTCTTATTTTTTGGAAAATGTCTGTAGATAATTCTGACAGACTATAGCTCCATTCAAACATGCATTTCTGTCACTGGCAAACATTTTTGCTTTAAAAGTCTGTTTGCATTTTCAAGAAATGTTTCAAGTTGGTAAATTTTTTTCTGCATAACTAAACGTATGTGGATCTTTTTGTTTAATCACAGAACTTTTTTTTTTTTTTATGTCACTTTTAAAGCGACTGTAACATGTCTCCTTTTGTGCTTTTGTCTCTTCTCTGACCATCTGACCATCACAGCAGATCTTCTGGAGGTTTCTTTGTTTCAGTTAAGTAGGAGCTTTTTTTTTTCAGTCGCCTACTTCAGGTTCAGTACATGGATTTTAACAAAAAACGGTTCAATCTCAGTCACTTACACACACTAAAATAAAGTTAAGACAGTCCGGCCTTAGTGGAATTGAGACAGAACTGAACCAAAAAAATCTAGAAGCATTTGGAACAATTACAATGAAAAAAACATTAATTGGTTTGAAGTTGTAACAACCACATGTGTGAACTAAAATTTTCATTTAGATCAACTCTTTTCTGACAAGGTATCTTATCAGTTCTAAAAAAAGAAGATGCATATTTTTAAATCTCACTTTATAATTTAATAATCGTCTAATCCTTCATTTTTGTTATTCATTAATAAACTACTTTACCCGCATTCACTAATGGTGTTGTCAATAGAAATCTGATGGTGAACATCCAGTTTCTAAGGAACTTTGAAGGAAGTTTGATAAAAAAAAGAGTGAAACATTTTTAATTTTTGATCGACAAACGTTATCTGCTTGTATGGAAATCTCATATTTTTTACAAAAACAAAACTGAAGAGATGTAGCATCTGTATTCTGTTTAATATTATCCTAAAAATTTATTCTTTTTGTGGTTTTGTGCTGATGCCGGCTAAAAAGGAAAGGGTTAGTGGTTCCTTATTTTTTTCTTAAAGCAGGTATTTATTTTGAATAAAAATTAAAGTAAAAAATCTAGTCAACTAAACACGTGTTGTTATAGAATGATACGTTGAAGCTGGAATAATGTGCTCCAACAAAACTACAAATGAATTTATTAGATAAAGACTGTCAACATTTTTGTTTTAATTCATTTTTTTAAGTCAGACCTGACTGGATTCATGCCTGAAGCAGTCAGAAAACTCAAGCAAATCATCACTAAATCATTTCTCTTTTCCAAATAAGCAAAAACGATAAAAAGCTTTAAAACATTTTGAGTCTTGCTCCGTGACCTGAAGCTCTGGAGTGTTTGGGTCTCACAGGAAGAGATTTTTAAAAAGCCGTCAGCAGGTAGTCTGGATTTTAAATCTGGTTTAGACTACTAAATGTGCCAGAAAACCCTCCAATCTGACTTCAGACTACATCAAAGCCTGACTGACTGCTTTCACATTGTTTTCTTCTCAAAAATTGAATGAAAACCAGAAGCCTTGTGACACTAGCATGTCGGATTCATCGTTAAAATCATGTCAAAACTGCCCTTCCTGTTTGCTCTCGCTATTTTGTGTGAATTTCAAATGGTTTTATTCATCTGAGTCATAATGACTCAGAATATGCCAAAAATAACAGAGAAAAAATGTGTTCAGCTACGGATGACTAATATTTGTCTTTCTGAAACCTTCGTTCGCAGCAGGTTAACCAGTCTGCATGTTTCCCGTCTTTGTTTATAACCTCGACTGTTGCGGATGACTGGAGTTTCGTATTTGCTCACATCTGGAGTTTGGTGCAGAAGAAAAGTCTGGCGAGTTTTTTTTTTTTTAACTTTTCTTCGTTTGATCTTTGGCTATGTCATTTTTGGGATCATGACTAAACGCTGGTGTGTGGAAATTCTCTGCAAGGTGTTCTTTCTTTCTTATTTGGGCGTAACAAGGTATCCGCTGAAGGTGATGTAGACGTCCACGTCGTCGCTGTAGATGGCGTTCTCCCGCTCCCTCTTGTAGAGACGGACCCACACCTCATCCCTCATCTCCAGCTCCAGCATCAGGCTCTGACTCTGCATGATGGAGCGGTCGCTGGGCTGGGCGTACACGATGGCCCGCTCCGTGTGGTTCTGCATGATGTGCAGGTACGTCTCTTTGAAGTTCCACGTGTGGATGTTGACGTTGAAGAAGTAGATCCCCGGGATGCTGCAGAGGAACTTGCCCTCGAACATGTCGAAGTGTTCGTGGAGGTTCACGAAGACCGTGTCGAAGATCACTATCTGGTAGGCGTCTTGGGTGTGAAGGGATTTGCGACGGCCAACAGAGAAAGCGGAGTACTGAACCTTGCAGGGTTCTCCAGGAAGACCTGCCTGACCCTTACTGCCCTGTGGACCAGTGGGTCCTATAGAACCTGGGAGGCCTTGTTTCCCACCTTTGCCTGGTGTCCCTCTGTCCCCACGGTCTCCTTTGTCGCCTGAGTAGCAAAAGAGAGCAAGATATAAAAGAACATTAACTGATGTCATCGTCTCCACAAATATGACAGGAAACCAGTGAAAAAGGAAGCACAATGAATGAAAAGTGTCAAAATAAAGGCAACTTCCTCTTTGGACGATTACTGTAGTTTAGTGTCGTAACAACGACAATACTAATGATACATTTTAAACATAGAAGGGAAAACATATCTTAAGGTGAAACACATCTAAACTTTAATTATCAAAAAAGTTTATCTAGTTAACAGAAGTAGGACGACATTTTAACCATCTGATGACCGTTTCACATCACCTGACAACTGTTTCTCATTGGCCGTGCACAGTTCACATCCTCCTGAGAACCAACATTTTTCATAGAAGATGAATAATAACAAATCATATTTTAGCACTTCTTTTCTCCTGGCACCACCTCCTATCCTTCATCCATACATCCTTCTTTTCTTCTACTGCACACAGGCTCATCTCTTTGGTTTAAACATCTTTTTCTGCTTCTCATTTTCTCGGGATCGTCGTCCATCCTTCCTCTCTGCCATCATCAGGTATCTGCACTCAAACGCATCGAGATTTGAGCTGGAGAAGCGTTCATGAAGGTCGGAATATTGAGAGAAAAGTGATGGAAAATGAAATGTAAAGTAAAAAGAATCTCACTCTCTAATGCTCTTATTTTACTGCAACAAACTGGTTGGCTCTTCGGTCATCATTTTGACTTTCTGGCACCAGAATTGACATTTTTACGGTTTGAATTGTTTTTTGTATTTTTTTTTATGCACCAGTTTGGGTTTTCTTTTTGACTACGTCTCTGCCTGAGCTCAGCCTCGGCCTTCCAGAGAGGAGTCTGTTCACACACACATAATGGCGTCTACAACAGCAGATCCAAAACATAAAAATAACATGAAGAGCATTGGTGGAAAGGTTCATTTGGTGTGGTTTTACTGCCTGCAGCTTCCTACAGTCCTACAGTTCATGATAATGAACTCCTCCCCAAAAGCCCAATCATTTCAGGGAATTGTAGGAGGATTTGTGACAGTTTTTTAGGTTTTTTTCCAAACACTTAAACAGACATATTGGAAAGCTGCACAGCCTGATGGGAGATTATTCTGATGCAACTCATGAAATCATATGGAGCACCGAGCCTGGGTTTGCACCAAAAATGTGAGATCTGAAGACCACCGTAAAGCAAAAAGCAGGCGAGGTGCATCATGGGAGTTGGTGTTTTCTGTCTAATATTTTTGCTTTAGTGATCAGGTCTTAGATGATTGTGCTTTATTATTATTATTTTTATGGCTTTTTGTGTAATGTTATCAATTTATGTATGCTATATGTGTTTTACAGCTTTAAGTGTGAGTGGAGTTCGTTTGTGAACAGATATTGAAAGGAAACATCAAAATCAGAGAAAAAATTTTTATGAGATAATTATTGTCGTCATACTAAATGAGTAAAGTGTTGTGTTTTATTTAAGTAAATTGAATACAGCTTGAATTTTTGTGGAAATAAAGTTGAGATTTAAAAAAGAGCACACGAACTAAAACGGATGTACTTCATTGGAGTAAGTATACATAAATATATTAAAATAAAACAGATTTGTGAATCTGAAAAGATCAGAATCTTTCTGATATCTGCTCTGCATGCAGCCCTAAAAAAGGCTTTTCCAGAGCACAGAAAAGTCCTGGTCCAGCCCCTGTAAGCACTGCACAAAAACACGAGTTTTGGCTCTTCACAGGAGTTTATGGCAGCAGATCCTTGACATTTTTTCTAAAAACACACCCAGAGAATCCAGATGTTTGTGTGGGAAGTTCTTTGATGCCTGACGTTGTTTATAAAAGGCTATAAATGAGCTGCACGCTTTAAATGCTCCGTCTGTAAATGGAGAACTGCAGTTCAGTGGGGTTTGGACAGTTTTGGGGGCTTTTTACCTTTCAGGATGGTCATGTTGATGAAGGTGCGGACCTCAGGTATGTGGCTGAAATCTGGCCCTGCTGTTTGATCTCCGCTGCCCTGTGCTGGCCCCTGGAGATCACAGCAGCGTCTGCAGGCCGCAGGAGCCCTGAGAGGAGGCACCATGACCACCGGGGAGGAGAAGAACATCAGGAGGAGAGCTTCTAGCATAACTGCAACTGAAGGAAGAGTAGAAGAAGCTACAAAATGAACATTCTCAAGGAATTTCTTTAATGCTGTAGTTTTTATTAAGAACACATTGTTATTATACATTAGTACAGTATTTGGCAAATCTACAGTTCTTTAATCTTGTTTTTGAACATGTAAAAGAGGGGAAAAAAGAAACAATTCATCTTTTTAAATACAATTTCAATTAAATAAATAATAATAGAAAAAAACCCATCAAGAATACCAAAAATATATGCATAGATAGGATATTAAACAAGAACTTTGCAGTTTTTTTTTTTTTTTTTACAGAAAAGTTACACAGTGGTTACTGATCAGTCCTCATGGAGTATGTCAGTTTCTCCATTCCATGAATGTCCTGAACAACATTCACCCCGTCATCAAAGGTAGGAACAACAGCAGTAAGCTATTTTCTTGTAATACTTTTTTTCCACCAATCAACAAGATCTTATACATGAACTTTTACTCACTGTCCTCAAGATTAGTTGGCCTTTTCCCAAGATACAGGGTCTCAAACGAGTAGTCTCCAAATGTTGTTAAGATCTGATAAAGTTCTAGAAGTGAGTTGTTGGGTTCACTTAGATAAAGAAAAACATCATCTGCAAATAGGGCTATTTTATGTTCTATATGGTTCATTTAAATTCCCCTTAATTCTTCAGCAATTACAAATTAAAAACACAAAAAAACATTTGTAACAAAGACCCACTACAATGAATGTTGTGTGTTTTTAACAAGTTCTTGTAGCATTTTTGTCATGATGGAGGACATATATAAGAAAATTCAGATGAAAACCGCATTTCTGACTTTTTCTTTTTTTTCAAATCAATGTGAATCAGGAGCAGATGGAAAAAAGCCGTTAGAAAAAGATTGTATTTGTGATGTTGAAAATATACTGGGCAGGGCCACAAGCTCCCTGCAGTTCCTCCAGTTTATTTTTAATTTTTTAAATTATATTTTATTTTTTATTTAAATTATGTCGCATAAGAAAAACGAGATAAAAATGGACACTGGTTTGCATTTTAGCTACATTACAGTCCATGTATGTGCCTGAAAAGTCTTATTCTTTTGCTTGTGTTGTGTGAACATCTGTAATCATTTCATACTTGCTGGTTGCAGCAATCAAGTCATCCAGTGCAATAAAATAAGCAATGTATCTGCATGTTAGCTGCACAGATGTTATACAAGCAAAGATCCCACATCTGCTCCTCTTGGTGTTTCCTGACCTCAGTGGGAGCATGCAGACTGGAGCCAGATGCTGTGTCATGGGTCATCTACATTGCATAACTACTTTTTTTTTCCTCTTAGGGAAAAACAGCAGGAGACTTATCTGAATGTAGTTGAATCTGTATTTATTTAGTCATATATTTACTTTCAGCATTTTAGTTCTTCTCATCAATCTTCCTTATTATCAGTAATGAAAGTATGCTTTCTTTCTCAAACATGCACCTACAGGTCTGTTCACCAACTCCACGAGGAAGGTCTCACCTGGTTCAGGTCTGCTGCAGATTCAATAACCTCAGGCAGTGGGAGAAATCTTTGTTCTTCAGGAACCGAGCCTCCTCTTCCTTGATCCCTCCTTTCTGTGAACTCTGGATCCTGTTTTTCTCAAGAAAAGCTGCCCCTTTGCCCATGCAGCCTGCGGCACACAGTAAAAGCACCTGTGCAACAGCTACAGGTGAAAAACTGCTGCTCAAGGAGTCTTGAAGAGTATCTTTTGATTTTTGTCTCCTCTGTAAATAACTTTACATTATTGTATCCCTCCCTTCTATTCGGGGCCCGCCCTTTCTCTGAATTCCTGCAGAGCGCCGCTCATCCAGCTGCAAGGCAAAGCAGAAACTCAAGGAAATGAAGAAAAACAATGAAAAAGGGAGCAACAGCCATCGAGGGATTATGAGTTTCCAGAGCCAGGAATGTGCTGCTTTAATTTGCTGTTGGATTGTTTATGAAGGCTGGGAAGTTGTAGAGAGGAGGAGCTCTGACCTCAGGGTTGTTCCTGCTGTTTCTGAAGACAAAAAGATGGCTGATCTCCCCTTTTGTCCTTTTTGTGGTTAGTTTTCAGATAATTAAAACACTTTTGCATTTAGATGAAAAGCATGTGCATTAATTCCAGTTATTGGTTTGTTCCAAACTTCCGAACTTCTAAACTTCCGAACTTCTAAACTTCCCAACTAATTATATAATAAACCATTTATATGATTACATTATAACCGAACACTCATTGGTAGGAAAACAAAGTCTTACATTATAATAGGACCACGCCTAGGAAGGTTAGGAATTGATTATGACTTGTCAATCAAAAGACCATACATCTATTTGGCAATTATTTTTTAAAAAAAATCACAATTATTGGTAATTCCCTGCAACCCCAAAAGGGATTCAGCGTGTTGTAAAGATGGATGGATTATTGGGGGCGAGAGCAAATGTCCAGCCCATTTCTGTGGCGAGTTATGGTTCTTTAAAGAAATGACAGAAACTCACAATTCCGCCACTAGGGGAGCAAAGGAAAAGCAAGACAATCAGGACAAGAGATCCAGAAATAAACAGCAGATCTTTGCAAGCATGTGCACGTCTGGGTAAGAGGCAGTTTGGTTTCCCAAGCCTCACACTGTTAAGTTGCTATAAAAATGAGCAGGTGTGACACCACAATTACCAAAATGTTGTCAAAAAGAAGAAAGGCTGATGTGGAGCACTGAGCCTTCCAGGAAAAATGGACAGTTTTATTTATTCATGGAGCTGAATGCAAAACCTGCATGCTTGGTATGCAATGATAGGTCACCATAAAGAAAAGTTTTGCCATTTGTAAGGGCAGTTAGGAAAAGAGAAAGTTGACCAACTATTAGCCGGACTGAAAGAAAAATGCAAAAAAAAAAAAACCAGCAGTCGGCATTCACTGCAGCCGTGACGTCAGTGACGGAGCAGTGAAATCTTGCTACCTTATTGCAAAAAAGTTGGTGCAAACATCCAAACCATTTGCATTTGAACTTGTGAAAAACATGCATGCTGAAGGCTGCAGAAGTCATGTGCCCCAAAAAGCAGTTGACCTTTGTAAACAGAAGTGTGTCAAGGATTACGATTGCAGATTCAAGATCTCTCAGGAGATCTCTCAAATGAAGGACAGAATCCAGTCATTTATTGATGAAAGGACCAACATCACAGATATTACACAACTGTGTATATTTATTAGAGGTGTTGTTGAGAACATCACAGCAGAGGTTAAATCAGGTTATTTTACTGGTCCGGCCCACTTAAGATCAGGTGGGTTGAATGTGGCCCCTGAACCAGAATGAGTTTGACACCCCTGGTGTAAATGAAGCTTTAAGGTTGAAAAAATGCATCTGAAACTGAAAAAGATTAAAATGTCAAATAGTTTTTAAAAATGTAACCTGGTCAGGCTTGATGAGCTCATTTTTGACCCTTCCCTCTTTCCATACCTTGCTCCAAACACTCACCTCCTGAGCATTCATACTTCTGTTTCTCCTCACTCTAGTTGAAGTTTGTTTTGGTCTTGTTCTAGTTCTTCTTCTGTTTGGATTTGTGTTTATGAACCTCTTCTGGACAAAGTTTGTGATTTTTTTTTGCTGTTGGAATCTGACCTGGTATTTTTTTTACCCCTACTAGCTGTCAACTCTTCTTCTCGGGCCCCTGAGTGTTGGCGTACAAGTCTGTTTAAGTTTCCCTCCTGACTTTGTGTCCGTCTCCTAAATTAACTCATTTAATTAAACTACTTTAAAATTTGAAGATGCAAATCTGAATTAATTGCCAAAATTGCAGGAAACAACCACAATCTCAAAGGAGAACGTTTCGACAGATCGTTCAAAACCTTAAGGAAGTAAACAAACAAAGGAATCCACTGTCTGCTAAACTACTTAAAGTTAAGTTAACATTTTCTTGAAAAGTTGACTCTAAAAGAGCAGAAATGTTTTATTTGTGATGGAAATTTGCTCTGTGGGTTGAGAAGCGTGAGTCTGGAAAAACATTTTTCCTCAGCCGCAGCCCCACCCTTGTAATTCCTTCAAAACGTGATAACTGCGAGGAGTTGCTTTCAGCATGGAGAAGCAGAGGTTAGCTAACCTCTGCATTTCTGTGGCTCTGCTTGGCCAGTTATCTGCAGAGGAGAAGCGTTCTGTTGGGGGAAATGGTGAACTTTTGAATCAAAGTTTTATGCGCTGCAATTTGATGTCAGCATGTTGAATCTGACCTGTGATGTCACTAAACCCAAAAAGAAAAGCATCTTAGATTGTGACAGTTAAAACTACAAAAGCGTTACACAACTCTGTGTATTACTGTCATTCTTTGCAACAATCACTTGTGTGAAGGAGATCTTTCAGAGTCAACAGTCGTGGATTGTGGCGGGGTTTGTGCATGAATGTTTTGGGATCAGCAGACATGACCACTCAAATGCGGATGAATGCATTCCAAACTCTTTAAATTTAGTAACTTTTGAATAGAAGCTAGATGAACTAAACCTACAGTGAATTTTATTCCTTTTTTTGTTAAAAAATATGATCTAAAGGTCTAAAACAGGTCACACTCGACCACAAATGTAAAGCTGCGCGCAGTCTGTCTCACTTTGACTTGCAGAGAAATACTAGGTGTTTTTGGGAAGAAAAATAACCCTTTGCATTTTTTTAAATCCATATTTCTTACAGAGAAGACCCTTTTTATTTTGTTTCTGGCCTTAACCTTTAAATTGTTTGCCTGAAAATAAATGTTAAAATTTAGCAAAAACAAGGGAAACTTTTCTAAAGGTTTAACAGGTTAAACTTCATTTATAAAGAACTTTTCACATCGAAGTAGCGCAAAGTTTTTCAGAATAAAACATTTTTCAAAACAAACAAAAATCTTCACATTGAATAAATGAATATGTAAAATACACCCCTGCATTGTAAAACATAAATTGACATAAAAAATAGAAAAAGGATATCTCTTGTTGGTGTTAATAATATTAAAGAATAAATTGTGATTTTTTTTTTTTGTCTTTTATTTGCGATGCGAATGCTTACTGAGCACATTTTATTAAGTTCAGTAATTTCACAGTATGTTCAGTTCATAACCCCTTTTAAAAAAAGTAATGTTTTACTTTCTGAGTAATATTTCACACTTTGTGGTGGTTTTAGCTGCCGCGTTGTCTCTTCCTTTTACATCAACTCTGCAAAAAACAGTCATCCTCATGTCAGCCTGTTTTTAAAAAAAACCTGTCTCATTTGAAATGAAAGGCTGATCTTTTAGTTTTTTAAAGCAGGATTTATGCATATCCAGAGGGAGAAAGTGGAAGGGCCCCTGCTTCAGCTGAGGCTGAAAAATAGTTGCAACAAATACATTTATGAAAGGCATCAAACCAGTCATTTGTATGAAAAATATGATTTTGTGTTTATTTAAAACAACAGCAACTGTAATGTTAACCATTCAAATAATAAATCCCCCCGTTTTTGATAAAATATGCTAAGTGCAAATGCTAATCATCCCCGTGGCTCCTAAAAAAAGAACAAGACAAAAAAAATTAGTACATATTAAACGGATGTGGGATGCCATGTATGAGTCTTCATCTAAACTGATGGGCAGTAAAGTACCCTGACGCAGAGGTTGACATTTTTTTTCACGATTGAAATCCCCTTGTTTTTTAGAGATCTTAATCTTTAAATTTACAACCACTTACACTGATGTAACATTTATCCTCTGCACTGATTCCCAGCAGCACAAATCTTAAGTGGGTGAGTAGTTTTGTAACCGTAAGCAAAGCCACATGTGCATGTTCATGTGCACTTAAAGTTAACACAGCAAAGCAGGAAACAATGCTTTGACCTTTTTTCTTTTTTTTTTTTTTTTACTTTTTCTGCACAGAGAAACAAAAGTGGTTTCTACTTGTTGAATCATTATTGCAGATGTCCACCTCTTGTTTTTGCACTTCTACCAAAACCGCTGTTGAAACATCAAATATTCTCATGAAATATTACAGTTTGCTGTCATTTTTCCTTGCAAATTCTTTGTAATTTTTTTTCTTTCTGTATTTTGGGAGTCTGTGACACAGAAAATGAAGGGTTAACCTTAGATTGAAAATTAGCTGGTTCATTAGTAAAAGGATGGGTCAAACTGACCCACAATGATATCTCAGTAACTTTATCCACTCATGCCAGATTAAATAACCATTCATTTTTTATGCAAAAAAAAAAAATCCCAACAAAGGCTTTGGTTTGACTCAAACATCACATGACATAAAGCCTTTTTTGGGAGCAAACATGCTTGCAGTCATTATTGGATGGGTCAAACTGACCCATTGTGCTGGATTCAGTGACTTCCTCAAGCAATTCTCAAAGGTAAAGTCCCATTAGCTGTCACGCATTTAGGCATGACATTTTCTCTCCGCATTTGACCCGTCCCCGGGGGGAGGGGTGAGCTGCAGACTCAGCCGCACTCGGGAACCATTTGGTGCTTTATCCCCCCCTCATTCAACTCCTTTATGTTAAGTGTCAAGCAGGGAGGCACTGGGTCTCACTTTTGAAGTCTTTGGCATGACTCCAATGTGGATTTGAGTTCACAGCCTTACACTCTCAGGACGGACACTCTACCACAAGGTCGCTGAGCTGGTTGCATTTACTTTATTCATTTAGCCGTTTTCCTTAAATGATAGAAAAAGAATAATACGGACAGAAATAAAAGATTTGGTTGAACCTGAACACCATTGGAAAAGCTTTAAGTGTCCCTTCTTAAACTGACAGAAAATTAAATAACACTTTTAAGAGTTAAAGGGACTGTTGAATATGTTATAATTACAGGGTTAGTAGGTCTCTCTGATCCATTCAGGGGACATCTTTTTAAATGTTTAGTTTCTAATAGTATTAGGATTATAAATGCAATCTCGTTGATATGACAGGTTTGTCATTCTTTGTGCACATGGTGTCACGCTGTTGTGCAACTGACAGATGAGAGGCTGGAAGCGCTGATGAAAACTGTGCTTTCTGACTAACTCGCCAAAATAACGTAAATCTTCTGACAGGATGTAGCTGGTTGTGTAAGACCTAAATGTCAAACCACACTCTAATATACACTGACTGAAACGCTCACACACACCGTACAGGACCACCTGACAGGACATGTAAACAGTGAAGAAAAGACACGTGTTGCCTCCCACACTTCACCCCTGCCCACCCCTTAGCCCCCATTCTGCAACGACACAGGAAGTGACAGGTTGACCCATCTCTGCCAGAGCTTTTATTTTGTTTGGTCTCTACAAAAGTAACTGAGTACAACGGAAAGATAGAGAATCTGCAGCAAGAAAAGCAGTGACATTTCTCATTGATCTCATACTATTTTGTCTGGTTTTTGGTATATGAGTGTTGAAATGCACCCGTTGACATGAACCAAAATCTAAAAGGTAATCCAGCGGCTTTTCTCCAACGACGACATCCAGTTTAATGCTTAAAAATGTTGCATCAGAACTTAAGAAGTTCCGCCATGCTGCTGCATAGCAAGTCACACAACAAGAACAAAAACGATCAGTTCAGGAGGACAGTCCTTAAAAAAACCAAGACATTTGAACTCTAAATGTTGAATAAAAAAATCCCTGCCACTTACCTCAAAAAAACAGGAAAAAAATCTCATCATTTTTATTAAGTGTCATTAAAAGTATTGTCCTTCAGTATAAAAACAGCAAATCAAAGCAGAAAAAATACACTTTTCAAATATTTCACATTTAATAATATTTCTTCTGTTTGCTTTTGCTCTGAATAAGCTGATTTCTGTGAATATTTTTAGCATTTATTAATGCTGTGAAGTAGAGGTTTAACTTTTGTGTCTCGTTAACACATTGATTTTCACTCCTGAAGCTTATTGGTGCAAAAAAAAAAAAAAAAAAAGCTTTTTTGAAGTAAACCTCTCTAAAAGTCTCTTTTTCAGAGCCACAAATGTTATCAGTCATGTTTTTTTATTTTTGCACCAACTGACCAAAATCTCACCACACAACATCACGGGAAGCAGAAAAAAAACCCACAGTCACTTTTTTCTCAAAGTTTTTCAGACTTTCTCACATTCAGAAAGCTCACAAATCTCGTTGCTTTCATTTTGTTCGATCTGTCCTTGTACTTTCATTGGATTTCTGAATTCTCAGATGGACTTGTTGCTGAAGGTTGCCTGCAGCTCCTTCAGTGTCAGGTAGCCGCTTCTGCAGATCTCCACGGGCATGGAGGAGGATCTGCAGACCGGGCTGCTGGCGAGCGGAGCCGGCGAGCCGGCGCCTGCCGCCGCCTCCTCAGCCGCCTCCTCCTGCAGGCTCTGGGAAGATGTCTGCGTGGCAGGATCAGGGTGAGGAAGTGCTGGAGGCACGCAAGAGCTGAAGACACCGGAAGGAAGATGCAGGAGAAAGGGATGACAGTCCTCCTCTTTCACATCCATGTGTCTGCTATTTGTCTCTTTGCCTTCTTCTATGAAGCCAATGCCAGAGTCAGGACTGTTTGGTACATTCCTCAAACTTTCATAAGAAGAGCCCGAAGCGAGGACGGAGTGAGGGCGGAAATCGTCTTGGTAGGTAAAATAGGCTGGATTGGGGTCCGTTCGTGCTGAGGCGCCGGAGAAGCTCGACATGAAATAACCCATGTTGGAGTACTTGGACAGAGAGGAGGAGTGGCAACCAAACCCGCTGGCGTTTGAGCCTGAGGAGCGGCAGCTCTGATGGGAAAGAAGGCCTCTGGTGGGGCTGGAGGCCGCAGAGGGCAATGTGACCCAGTCGTCACACACCTCAACCGGGGAGATCAGGTCACTCATCTGAGCTGTGAAGATGGACTCAGACAAGGAGAGGGGATTGAGCCATTTCTGAAGAAGAAAACAGGCAGATTGAGATTAGGAGATGATATCCAACATCTTTTTTGGGAAACTCCAGAAGCAAAATCTGACCGGCAGTGCAAGTTTCCTATAGCTAAAGACACACAGGCATGTGACGCGCGTTCAAGAACACGCTAAATGTGCATACTTGGACGCAAATTTAGTACATAGTGTTCACACTGGACAAGCAGGGACGGGCTTCCTCTTCTTCTTCTCTTTTTTCAACTGTTTACTTGCGCATGTCTGACACCAGAAGAGAAATGTCGAAGCGGTGCAAATCCTGATCTTGATCTTTGTGACTTTTTCTTTCACAGATCTATTCTATTCTATTCTATTCTATTCTATTCTATTCTATTCTATTCTATTCTAT
>BSAI01000125.1:6158212-6176218 GCA_036245035.1 Adrianichthys oophorus
ATTCTATTCTATTCTATTCTATTCTATTCTATTCTATTCTATTCTATATATGAAAGACTTGCAATCAAACAACCACAGTTATTATTCTCTCCTCCTTTTAAACGGTTGGAACTTCCGTGAAATAAAAGTGAAGCTATCCACACGTCAAAGGCTGATTGGTCAAAGTTCAGCTGGTTTAACTTTCAACATGCATTCAATGGCTGCACGGTTTGTACATAGAGTCCAAAACGGTCTTAAAAATGGGCATAGAGAGGTAGAAGCCCAAACCTGCTTTTACATAGACTATTCATTGAGTCTGACCACTTGAACGCACGCTGCTGAGGGCGGTGAGAACGTGGCTTCAGGAACACATTCTGAGCAGAAACTTCTTGAGGAAAGTGCACATGCATTTTCATTCATATTGGGGGGAAAAAAGAACTATACAGAGATAAACAACTTGCAAATCTTATAATACGTAAAGCTTATATGCAAAAATGTCTCACTGTTAGCTGATGACGCTCAGATTTACCTTCAGATCTCCTTTTTGGATGGAGTGGAGAGTGTTGAAGTACTTGGATGGGTTTGGAACCGGCTTCAATTTGAGGATGCTGCAACAACAATTTGATGTTAGTTCTGCTTTCTGAGCTAAAGCAATGTGATGACAGGCTTGCAATGCAAACAACTCCTTAAACACAAGCATTTCAATGCATAATGAAGTCATAAAATATTAATTCATTCATTCATTTTCCAATCCGCTTTATCCCTTTCGGGGTCACGGGGTTGCCGGAGCCTAACCCGGCTACTCATGGGCGAAGGCAGGGTACACCCCTGGACTGGTCGCCAGTCTGTCGCAGGGGTCACCATCATACACCCATACACACTCACATTCACACCTAGGGTCAATTTACAGTAACCAATTAACCTATGAAGCATGTTTTTGGACGGTGGGAGGAAGCCGGAGTCCCCGGAGAAAACCCACGCATGCACGGGGAGAACATGCAAACTCCACACAGAAAGGTCCCCCAGCCAGGACTTGAACCGGGAACCTTCTTGCTGTGAGGCAGGAGCGCTAACCACTGCGCAGCCCGTCATAAAATATGTTTTTTGTTTTGTTTAAAACATGGCGTTGATACATTCAGATTTATTAAATACAAGTTTGTATTTTTCAAACAGTTTTTCCTTAAAATTTTTGTAATTACAACTGATCAGAGAAAATTCAAACGTCACTGTCTTTTCTCATTTTCTGCTTTTAAAGGTTCGTTAGGTAGGATGTTCAGTTTAGGTGAGCTATGAAACATGTTTTTGGACTGTTGGAAGAAGCCAGAGAGCCCAGAGAAAACCCACACCTGTCAGGGCCTTCTCGCTGTGAGGCGAGAGCGCTAACCACTGTGCCAGCATGCAGCCAAAGCATGAATTTGGTGTACGTGCGTTGCTTTCAAGTCAGTAAAACCTCCTGGCACGACGGCTGCACTGATGCTGGAGCTGATAAAACAGAGTGGAGCAACACCAGCAGAAGACTGCACTGACTGGAGAAAATGTGGATTTTGTGTCTGTCCTCATTTGCTACCAACTCTGGCACCCTGGTTTCCAAAAGAACCAAATTCATAAGTGATAATAAAATACAAACCAATCAGCAACAATTCAGAACTTTTGATTTACCAATATTCATATCTCTCAGTTGTCTACAGGGTTTAAAAACACAGAATGTGTTATTGTTGATCATTTCATGGGTGTTGATGACTTCATGAACTTTAAGAGCTGCTTCCTGTGGCTCAAATTTGACATTATATTTAATGTAAAGGTATTGCCACAGATGAATCAGGGTCAACAGAAGAGATGACAGGAAATGATGGGATGTTCTGTGACTTCTTTCCGCTTAGCAGTGAAGTTAATGTCTGTACAAAAGGCTGTGTTTTCTTATAATCAATACTTCAAACAGACTGAAACTTCAACCAGATGAACTGCTTGACAGCTGTTGATGCAAATATGCATCAAACCACTTCAGTTCCCAAATGACCTTAATTTAGCATCACAAGCAAAAACATAAGCAATTTATTCATTTTTATAACTGGAAACAAATTTAGGCGTCCTAAAACTTTATTTTTGAAACTTTGTTTTGAACGTATTCTTTTCCAATTTCAGAGTTATTTCTCGTTGTATTCGTATTTCAGTCATCCTACCTTCAGGGCCTGCATGCAGATACAGTATATGTGAGAATTGATGCTGTTTTTTCTCAGACGTGTTAGGTCAGGCCATGCTATGTCCCTGTTCTGTCATGACATCCCATCATCCCAGCTGTTTCTGGTTTTCTGAAAGTCAGCGAATCGGATCTAATATCGACCATGAATCGTATCGCCAACCACGCACAAATTATGGCGTGAATTGAACCATTGTTCAAATGAGCCGTTACACCCCTACTCCTCATACAAGCTGACTAGATTGTGATGCGCCGGGCAAACAGCTGAGAAAAGCAGAAGTGGCAGAAGTGCTCTGTGTGAATCAAAGCAAACTCACACACCGGAAAAGAGGCTCCAGAAGCTGCTTGGAGCAATACCGGTATCTAGGATCTGAGTATCAGAAACACCAAAAGTCTGGTGATTGACAGCTGCTCTGTTTCTTACCTCCTCTTCCTCCTACATAAGGCCAGGAAAAGAGAGATGATGAGGAAGGAGATGAGCGTGGCTCCGGTCACTATGAGGAAGGCTTGATCCTGCCGTGGTCCTGAAGCGCAGAACTTTGTCATTAACACTGTTCGTGAGAGACAAAAGTGATGAGGAGCAGGTCTACCTTGATGGTTTGATTTTGGTGGGGATTTAGAGACAGTGTCCTCTGTCTCCATCACCCCCACCCAGGATGTGGTTGGACTCCAGTCACTCCACTGGCTGTTCTCCCTGTTGAAGGGGATAACTCTGACTCTCAGCTGCCACAGGCCGCTCAGGCGATGGTCAGGGAATTGCAGCTCCTGCTCTGTTACAATGTTTTTCTGGGCCTTCTGTTAAAAGGAAGAATCAAGACCTGAAATGACCAGTTCTGCTTCATTCAACTGCTACTGAGGATGAAATGATGTGCTAAAATCAACCGGGACTTTAATGAACAGCGTGTTAGGCTACTGTGTGTGTTTTTGTTGGGATTCAGCGGCTCACCTCCCAGGATTCGCCGCTTTTTCTGCGCTGAAGCTCAAACTTGAATCCGGGCTTGAACAAATATGAAACGGGGCCCTCTAGACGCCACCACACCCAGGTGCCGTTGGCGGAGATGCTGACGTTGGGAGCGCTTGGACAATGCATTTTGACTGTGAATACACAGGGAAGTGTGTGATGGTTTTCCCCACGACTCTGCAGCATCACACATGTTTAGTTAAGCTCATTATAGACCCGCTGATGCAGTAAACAACAAAAACCTACTGTGACGACTCGGTTTGTAGTCTGTGAGGTTCTCCACAATGGTGCCGTTACACTTCACACTGATTTTTGGCAACACTTCTGAACCGGAGAACTCCTGGAGGGATGGGGATCAGTCAACCAGCTCAGAAAAATCTCAGCTCAACCTTTATCTGCGGAACAACACATCAAGGATGCGTCCGACCAATCAACTGACCTTATTCTCAAAGACAAAGCTACATCCTGGAGGAGAGTCTTCCCACTTTTTGATTTTGCAGCTCCGGCTAAAAGAAATAAACAAAATTCAAAATATTGCGTCTGTTTCCAACTGTTTTTGCTGAGCTGCTGTTACTTACATCATGAGTTTGGAGTTTCCCTGAAGCCAGATTTTCTTCTCACCACTAATCCAACAGTCCTCACCAGAGCTGCTCCAGACACAGCTGACGTTGTTGACATAGTCATTGGTGCATCGGAGACCTTGATGCACAGGGACGCAAAACGGGTCGAATGAAGTTCAGAAAATGGCTTCACGACAAATAGTAACAAAGGAGTGAGGAACAACCGTTACCGCGGGGGGCTTTTTGAGTATAGGTGGCATGGATCTGAGGTAGAACCATCAGGAGCTGGAGAAGACACCGCGTGACCATGACTGCAAAGCGCCTGGGAACCAGAACGGCACACAAACCAGCATCTTTACCAAACCTATCTCCACATTTCATCAGTGAAGCTGCTTCATCTGTAGGCATGTAACAATGAATCCGCTTAATCGATGAATCGGTTTCTATTCCTACGATCCAACCAGATTAATCTGCCTGAGGCAGCTTACTGCTCAAACCTGCTCACACCATTAAAAAAATGTTTTAAAATGAAATAAATCGATTATGTTGAGACTGGAAAATACCATTTGAATTGAGATAAGGTACGTTTATTTTACCTGAATGTAAAAATGCTCAATTTGCTGTTATGGCAGCAAAAATGATCAGTCTATGGAATCGGAAACCCTTTGAATTTTGCAAAGACGTACAGAATGGTAGAATGTTCTAATGATGTTCTGTTTGTATTATTTTGATGTGGAAAAACAACAGTGGGATGAACTTTACCAAACTAAAATGTGAATGGATTCATTCTTGTTTACTTCACCTGCACTGTTCAGTACCAGGTACTTGTCTCGGACTCCCACTGGTTGAAGTTTTGGAAAACTCCTGCAGATCGTTCAAAGTTGACTATGAATCATATCAGCAACCACAAATGATGAAATGAATCGAATTGTAAAAGCAAATTGTTGCATTTCTATTCACCTGACCATAAAAAGTGTAGACAGCCTCTGTCAAAGCCAAACTCGGTTCTCATTCTCGTTTCATGTTTTCTGGTTTTTGCTTCTAGAAAGCTGGCGATCACTCATTTCAAAGCAGCTGAGTGTCACATAGAAACCTCAGTATTCTGGATTAATCCAGACTATAGCTACCTCACAGTCGTCCAGAATATGAGAGAACGTACCGCGGCTGCTGTATGTAAAAGTTTACAGTTACATCTCCGTTCTCAGCAGAATCAATTGAAGGAAGTACCTCATGAGTCGAGCCAGCAGGGGGTCCACATTGTCCTCCTTCGGACTGATGAAATCGTCTGCAGGTTCTGGCCTACTTTCTTTCTACTTACACCTCTCTCTCTCTTTTGTGCAATCTCTCATCCCTCTGTCATTTTTTTTTTCTTTTTAAATGGCCAGAGACATTTTCCATTTGAAACCACAGCTTGTGTCGAAGTCTGACAGGAAGCAGCGCTGAGCGATAGTGAGAGGGGACAGGCCGTTGGGGTGGAAGCGAGGAGGTGCTGGTGTGAGGGGTGTAGGGAGGAGCGCATCCTCCTCCAGCTCTTCGCAGCACCACCACGGTTTTGCTCAAGGGGCTAAAGGTCATAAATGAATACCGAAAACAAGAAATGCAAAAAAGTCTCACCACATCCTGTTTCAATCTGAACATAAAGTGAGGCTGTTGAAAAAGTAACTCATCCATCTTATGAAGTGGTTTGCATCAGTGAATTTAAGCCTGAAAGGAAAGATTCAAAGGCCTGGAGGGGCTAAAAGCTACCAGATTTAGATCGGTGGGGTTAAATGAAGTGAGCTTTCTGACAGACAGACTCTGAACAGCAGCAAAACCACTGCTGTTTCAGCCACAACCGCTGCAGATGCACATAACGCAGGCAGGTTGGAAGTTAAAGCAGGCGGTCAACCAGCTTCTGCAGCTGCAGGCCTCCAAGCTGCACCTCTGGACGGGAAACGTTCCCCACTGACAGTCAGTCGCAGCTGACAGCGCTGACTCATTTCAATTCCAAAATGACAAACACGTGGAAGGAAAACCTTTTCTGAATCTGTTTCCAAAAAAAAAAAGCAGGATGGAGGTGATTAAATCAGTGCACATTCGGAGCAGGATCTGGCCTGTCAGACTTCCACCCCAATGCATCATGGGCAGAAAGAATTCAAACCAACTGTTGCAGCGTTTGAATGCTTGGACTCCTAGCTGCATGCTGCTTGCATGCCTGGTTTTCACGCCTGCTGCAGGCCAGAGGACGATCCGGCAGTTTCCTGTAGGTTTCAGAGGTGCTAAAGGGGGGGAAGTGCAGAAGAGCCGCCTTGGTTTGGGGTGGAGGAAGCATGTGCTAAAAGGTCAAACTCTGAGGTGCGATGCCGCTGAGTAGACCGTGGTGTTTGGAAAGGCAGCAACCAAACAAATCAGGACACAAAGGGGGTACAAATTGGGTCAGGGTTGAAGGTGCGAACCATAACAAGAGGGGGTGCATGCACAGAACCGATCCTCCATAGAAATAAAACAAACCCGTGATGTCACCCATTGGTTGGGGTTCTATCTGCAGCGCACGGTCTCAGTGACTCATCAAATGCAGAAGTGTGTAGGAAATTTCAGCACAATTCCTTTCAGCGCCGCACTCGATATGAGCTGCAGTTCGGGTGGCCACTTTTATTTCGATGACATCCGTTTTGATGGTAGCTGCGGCTACCACCGCTTCAACTCCTGAAAACGAAGCCTTTCTTACTTTCCAAAGCTACCAAGATGTTTATCTGGGAGAGTAAAACCGCAAACACAACAGCAGCACAAAGGACCTCCTTTTTTTATTGAGTGGGTCAGCTTCTTCATCTGTGTAGTAAATAGTAGATGAGGGGGGTGCTGATGACAGGAGAGAAAGGTGGTTGTGAAAAAAGAGCAAGTTTCAGTGGTTTCTGCTGAAACCACTTTCATGCTTCTGCTTTTACGCTTCTTGTGCAGCAAATACCCTCTCAGCTGCTACTTTTGCCATTTTTATTTTATTTTTTGCACATGTGGCGGCCGCCATCATCAATCAATTCCTACACAAAGAGATGATCCAACTTTCTCATGGTTTCCATCCATCAGAGCAGCAGCTGTGCAGCAGCAGCTGGTTGGTTTAACCCAAACCAGCTACCGGTGGGCATCTTTGTTTGTTGATCGTAGATCTGCTGGTGGGATTTCATCGAACTTTGTGCTCATGTCAGCGTGGACAGAGATGCATGTTTTCATGCGGCGCTTCTATTTTTCTGTCCGCTCTGTGTGTTGTGGTGTTCAGATAGAAAGCAGGACCTCTTTTCGTGGTGTGCTTTTTTTTTTTTTCCATTTCCGTCAACTTCATATTCAGCTTCGTGTTTTCTAATGTTTTTCTTTGCCCACTATTACAATTTCACTTTAACCACAAAGATTTTGGATAAAACTCTATTTCACTAGTGTCAGATTTTAAACAGCGGGAAAAAAAAGTCATTTATAGAATGTGTAAGAGTGTTGTCCACAGAAATGTACTTTTATAGAACTTCATTCAATCTTCTTCCTGCTGGAAAAAAAAACGGACTTTTGTCTATTCTTTGGCAAATGTTCGTGGAGCTCTTAGCTTGCATAAGCTGTTGTTTGACCTAATGGTTTTACTAGAATCCTCCGGCACACAGAGAAGTTTCTGTTCGGTTCAATTCCTCAAAGGCAGTTAGAAGGCCGTTTCACATAGACGAAGGTTTAACCCAGGGGTCTCCAACCTGAGCCTCCAGAGCCTCTTTTATCCATCCATTGTGGCCCTTTGGCATTCAGTGCCAGGAATTTTACATAGATGATGTGTTTGTAGTTTGGTTAATTGTCCTTTATGTTTACATTGTAATACACCAGAAAACTGATCAAAATGATGATTAAAGGTTTAATAGTATTGTCTGAGTGGTTTACCATTAGAAGCAACTTAAAACATGCACAGTAATCTGATTTTCTGCAACAGCCTCTGATTGCTGTTCTGAGATAAAGTATTTCATAATTCTCTGGATTTCACACTTTTGTTATTGCATATATTTTTGACATTAAAAGGAGAAAAATGATCATAATGCACCAAAGTCATATTGATAGAAAATGTAATGTTAGATTTAACTTTTTTTCATTTTTAATTCAAGGAGGCGGGTCTTATTGTCACAAGCCGTATTTTATTTTTAAAGGTATTTTATGTGTCGCGAAAGGTAAGATTGTTTCACTGCATTTATGACACTAACACTTTATTTATACATCACTATAATTCAATTATTTAAGCTCCATTTGATAAATGAAAGGAATAATGGCCAGAAAAACAAAGTAGTTTTTTTGTTTCATGGTGAGGGTTGCAGCTCTCGCTCAGTTTTGGTCAGTAAGAAACTGGACCTATTGGTGCTAAAGGTGGCAGACTCCTGGTTTAAAGATACATGTCACAAGCTGGTTGTGCAAGAACAGATTTAAAAATCAGAAAATGATCAGATGAGTTCTCAACTAATAAATCAGAAGATGCCAGACTGACTGATCTCTTGCAGACAGAGTGTCAAAATGTCTGCAGCCCCATAACTAGAAAAAGGCATTTGTATTTCTGGATTTGTAAATAGGTTTGAACATGTGCATATCTTTAACGCTTTGCAAATATATCTAATTTAGTTTTTTTGGCCCCCTCCACGAACCGCTTGGTGGTGGAGTTTCGGTGCTCGAGTGATTTCAGGAGCTATGCTGTCTGGGGCCTCAGCCCCTGGTAGGGTCAGAAAGGTCCTGGGTGGCGAGCCAGACAAAGAGCGGTTCAGAACTCCTTGATGAGAAGTTAACGCACAGGTTCAGTTAGGTCGCCTGGATTGGCGTTACCGGAGCCCAACCCTGAAGCCATGCCTGGGGTTGGGGCTCCTCCAATGTGCCCCTTGTCTGGTGAAGCCCGAAGGGACGCCGTGGGATCACTCTCTAGTGGGCCCACCACCTGCAGGAAAGGGGTCCTGTGACCCTCTTCAGGAACAGACACATGAAGAGGAGCGACCTCAGTGACCCTTCACAGGACCAGGGAGATTGAAGGATGGCCCCGGTAATCCCCTTAAGGAACGGATGTACTGGGTGTGGAAAGGCTTGGCATGGATATGGTTGCAGGAAAACCCATGGAAAGTGGCATGGTATGGTGTGCAAACATTCTCCCGCTGGGTCCAAGGTGGTCAGGTCATTCTGTCAGGAACTGGAGTGGTGGTGGAGGACCTAAAATGCAGGAGACCAAGCTTCTGACAGAAATTTGAAACATTGAATAAATAAACTGAAACATGACAAAAACCTCGTGAACAAGACCCCGGTGGATCTACACTCCAATATTCACCTGTGGTCATGAGCTCCGGGTCATGACTGAAAGAACGAGGTTGCGGATACCAGAGAGATAGGGTGAGAAGCTCGGTCACTCTGGGAGAGTTTAGAGTAGAGACGCTGCTCCTCCACATTGAGAGAAGCAGCGGCTGCACAAAGTGGCTTTTGCACCTTTCTGGTCACGGGAAGTCATCCGAATACGGCGAATTGGTGCAGAGGTGAAAGTAGAGACAACAAGGGGTGTGAAATTTCTTCAGAATGTTGACAAGAGAGATGACCACACAACATTAGGTGTTATTTTGACAAAAAGCCTGACTTTAAACCAACAAATTAAATCGTTTTGTAACCCCCCCCCCCCCCCCCCTTTTTTTTTAATTCCTCACAAATTTCTTTTAAAATGACTTCATTAAACCAATTTTATTGAAGTTTTTAACAAAAACTGTCATAAAGTTTCAAACGGATTAAAAAATACAGATTTTTATCATCAACTAAGTTTGTCCTTCTTCATCATTTCAATCCACAGCAAGTTCTGAAAATGGATCTCGATCTACAAATGAAGCCATGAGGCTCATATGCCCACTTTTATCCAGAATGCTCAGGAATTAAAAATCCTCTTTGTAAAAATCTGTGCATTAAGTTTAAAATCCTCCAAATATTCTGGATGCTTTATCCATCCATCCAGTTTCTGAACCTGCTGAATCCCTTTCAGGGTCACGTGGTTGCTGGAGCCTATCCCAGCTACTGTTGGGGTGAAGGTGGGGTACGCCCTGGACATGTCGCCGGTCTGTTGCCTATGCCCCACACCCTCACAAAATCCCATTCATACTTTGGAAAATGTCTGATTCTCTATGAGGATGTTGGAATTCTTAAGAATAAGAATTTGGACAAGGGTCTTCTCACTGTGACACAAGAATGCTAACCACTACACCCTTGTGCAGCCCAAGTAGCTTTATTTGATGCTTCTTTTAAGTGAAGGACTTGTTTTTGTACAATTCAGCTGCATATTTTCTGGTGTGCATTGCTTCACTTGCTGTCAAGGTTGATGTAACTTGAGGTTTTCGTCTAAGATGCAGGCTTGCAGAAATGTGGTTTGGATCCAGTGATACTGATCTTGAAAAGAAAGACAAAACAAGAAGAATTGGAAGAGGAAAAACTGTTTTTAAAGCTTTTATTCTGTTTTATTTCACAATATTAGACCATTTATTGTCTTTTCTCATAATGCCACAAATAATGTCAGCTGGCTAATACAATATAAAACAACTTCCACAGTTTTCCAATATTTATATTATGTACATGCACTCATGTTTGGAGGCATAGAGGTCAGGCCTTTGCTCACTCGAGTGTTCTTTCTTCTGTCCCATTTGGTTGTTTAGAGGCCGTCGCAGTGAGGTTCCTTCAGCTCCAGTGAGCGGTTTTTTGGGGGGAATTATACACATCTGTGTTTGTTTGTGGAAGCATTGTGGGATCAAATGAATGAAAAGGGCCAAAATGAGCAACAAAGCGGCTGAGGACACCACAGTAACTCTGGAAGCACACACGAATGATGAATGTGTGTGGAGTTCATTACGGTAACTGACACACGGCGTTCCTTTCAGTTGGATTCACAAAAAGACTCTTCACAATATTAAAGGGTGTGATGAGGGATTTTTTGGAGCGAAGACTCTCCTGCCTCAGTAGGAATTTTACTCATTTTTATTGGCAAACATCCACAAAAACTTCCATTCCTACCAACTTCAGTCACCCAATTTGATGAAGTGCCAAGATTGTCTTTTTTAATGTAAAAAAAAAAAAGATCCTTTTATCTCAAACTTTAGCTGTAATGGCTGATGTGATGAAAAAAACATGTTTGTGCTCCAGACTGGTTTGTTTCATTTCACACATAAAAAAGTGAAAGAAGTTTGAGGTTTTGAGAAAAAAGACTAATAAAAATGATGGCGCAGCAGATAAAATCTGCTACAACCAAGCTTCCTGGATGGCAAACCCCTGTTTGTTGTGTTAATGAAAGTATGAATGAGCTCAGCACTCAGATATATGCATGATACATGTTACAAATGTCATTTTGTCAGCAGTTTTCAGCTTGAACTACTGGAAACGCCTTTCTTTTTTTTTTTACTTTTAGAGAATAAGAATTGTTTAAGAGTTAAGAAGGAAAAAAGGCTTGCTCGTCACTTGTGCAACAGCAAAATACTACTCAGAAGTGGATTCTTATTGGAGTGGTCCTTCATCCTGCGTCGCGTCAGGCTGCTTGGGCAGCTCGGATGGGAGCGCTGCCCTCTATGTGGGGGCAAACTTCTTGGCCTGTGCCCTTACCCTCTTCTCATAGTCCATCCTGTTCTGACTGGAACAGAAATACAGTGAAGACATTACAGCGATGCTTTGATCTAAGTTTTATTTTGTTAATAATAAATTATTTTATCAGTCTTTTTTGCAGTACAGACATACCAGTAGATTGTGTAGGCTTCAGCTTGTGCAGGGTCCTGAATGTTCGGCTCATTCAGCAGCTCTTGAATACCCAAGAGGATCTTAGGAAAAACAAACCAAAAAAAAAGGAGCAAAAAAATGTTTTGATAAAAGACTGTGTCACTGAGTGCTTGGTGGAGAGCAGATGAGCTCAAATTTAACGACGAATTAGTCAGAACAGTAACACAACAGCGATGTCCAGAAACCACCGGCTGACGTTTCAAAAGGAGGTCCGCTCTGAGGAGAGGTTTTACAATCCCCACCACAGCGCTTAAAGTGGCTTAAAGACTCACTCTGCTGAAAATTGTGTTTTTGACTTGTATCAGCATGAATGTGTGGAGTTAATCGGCACCTGTTTGATAGTGATGGCAGGTCTCCAGTCTTTGTCCTCCTCCAGAATCGACAGACACACCGTCCCTGAGGGATACACATTCGGGTGGAAGATGGGTGGCTCAAACTTGCCTGAGTAAAAATACAGAAAACAATGCGTGAAAGCTTGAAACAAACCAATTTCCATAAAGTCTGAAGAAATATAAAATGACCACATCACCAGTACAACCCTCTCAACTCTTTAACACCTGAGATGTTGAAGGAGACACCTAACACATGCTCTTTGACATGCTGCAACTCCATGATCATTCACGTGATCAATGTGTATCAGCTGATTCTGACGCTGAGGAAAGCAGCTTTTAAAATTTAGCTTTGCATATGCCAATATGCAAAGCACAACATTGCTTTTCTTTGCTTCAGAAATAGCTGGAATTGAGTGAACAAATGACTGACATGTCACGTAATGAATGTCAACACTGGAGCTAAAGCTTTGGTGTTAAAGGGTTAAAGCAGAAAAAAAGTAAAGATCTTCACAAATCCTTCTATGTGTGTCAATTTTTATGTTATTCACTTGAATATCTGAAGACAGGAATGTTTAAATCCTGCTACACATGTTTTGTTCTTTAAAATGTTTCACTTTAGTGACAGGAATTACACACAAACTATGACTGTGCTTGAAATAAATTAGAAATTGCATACTTTGACATTATAGTTACCAACAAACATTTAAACATTAATAAGGAACTATATAAGATTCAGCTTCTGATTTTTATTAAGTTATTTGATGGTTAAACCAAACAGAGAGGTCACAACTATTAGATTGTGAGCTTTATGACGTTTGTTGTTAGAAACATCTGATTTTACACATTTACCATTTAGGAATGATCTAAAACAAGATGCGGAAGTAAACTTTACTCACATTTGGGTGGGGAGGAAGGGTAATCATCTTTAAACAGCATCCTCAGTTTGTACAGTCCTCCCTCCCATAAAGTCTAATGAACAAAAGAGAAAACAGCAACTTTCATAAAATGCATTAAAGAAATGCAAACATTAATAATTCAAAAAATTGAAAAAAAAAAGATAACTAAACATTTATTTATACATTTCAAATGTATATTTCAATTTATCAGTCAAGTTATAAGATTTAAAAACTTTACAATATCTTAAAAACAAAGCTAAATAATGTATAATTCTTAAAAGTTGATTAAAGAAAAACTGGCAAAAAAGGATCTAAACAAGTCAGAAAACAGTACTAATCCTACAAGCATTTCAGTTCTAAGAAAGAACTAGCTTTCTATGTCTACTGTTCCATCACTACATATGCTAGAAATAAAAATGCAGGCCTAAATTCTGATAGCCCAGTACACTTAGTCAAGAAACTGATCTTGTCTGGTCTTCTTTCATCTGTAATTCTGGGTGTTTCTCTACTTACTCCTTTCTTTCCAGGGATGGCACATTCCCAGTTCATCAGATTCATGGTACCATCAGGATTCTTAGTTGGCACAGCAACAAATCCCTGAGATAAATACAAAAAGACGATTTTATACCAGGAAATTTGATGTACAATCGAATGTGTTATGGAATGTGTTCATTGGATAATGAAATTGTAGCTTTTTATTTAACATGCTGCTTACAAAGGGGTGATCTTTCCTCCAGGCTTTGCGCTCCTGAGACAGTCTGCTAAGAGCAATGCCCGACATTGTTGCTCATTAACGCCCCCCTGTGGAAAAACAACTTCAAACTAATTAATTCTGATCAAAAAACATACAAATTAATCAAACTTTCAATATTGTTTTCGCAGAAATGGCGTTGAATCGTAGCTGGAGTTTTATTTATTAACAGGTTTTCCGTTGACAGAAGATGTAATGTAAAAGTTAACTGAATTAGCATCAGCACTGCTCAACACGGTCCCGGCAACGATGCCACAAAATTACACTTTACTTGTCTTTTTGTACAAAAACACTCGCTATTGCTGCTTTAAAACCACTTTACATTTACATACCTTGTATTATATATGGCAAAAGTATCTTGAATTGTTGTCTTCAGCTTGTTTGCTTTGCTAATGCTAATGCTAGGTTTGCTGCGACGGCGACTGAAAAAAGGGGGGAAAACCCTTTTGGCGTTAGAAAACAAAGCGATTGGTTCACCTCGGGCATTAATTAAAACGGTTTAGTTTTTAATGATAGCGCCCAATCAAACGTCTAAAAATAATTTAACACAATTTTTTCAAATTCACCTGAGTTTTGTAAACAATGTGACTCTAAAAATCGTTTCGATGTTAGCGCACAGTAAGAAAGGACCCCAATTTGTTTATTTCGTAAGGACCTTCAGGCAGTAAACGGGACATTTGTGGAAGTGACGTCATAGCATGGCAGATTTCAGTTCTGACATGCGCAATGAGGATTTTTTTAGGAACGAAATTAAAAGACAATGGAAAAGATTTTATATAAATTTTATGTAAAAACAAAAAACAAAAAAACCCCCCACGATTTCAGTCACCGTCTTGAAATTAATTGTGCACCACAAATGAAAAAGGCGTTTCTCGTCGTTTTTATATATTTCAATTGCTACAGGCGTTTCCAACGGGATATTTTCTTCTGCGTCTGATTATGATTTGAAGAAATGAAATACTCAAATTCAATTTTAAGCATAATTTTTTTAGTATATTTCATCCATCATAAGAAAAGTGCTACATGAACATGTTAAAAACACAAAAAACAAATGTTTAAAAATTTGAACCAGGTTTTTAAAAAGCTGTATGTGACAATAAAATAATCATTTTAATTTTATGATTCAGTCTTCAAACACCTGAGACATGACTTGTTCTTAAACACAAAGACTTCAAATTTGACTTGGATTTTCTATATAAATACAATTATCTGACTTCATGCACACATAAGAAAGTGTGTATATATTTAGGAGGTACAGTTATATGTCTGGGGCTGCATGGTTACAGGTGTTTGTTTGGAAACATGAATGGCTATATCTGTGTGTGGGCATGCTCAAAAAGTAATAACTTCTGCAATACTGACAATGTTAACCCTCATGCAGGTTTTATTTTGGAGATATTTGCCTCTTTTTTGTATTATGTTACTCAAATTTCTACTCACTTTTCTACCTATAGAATAGAGGACAAAGACATTTACCCTGAGGGACTCCGCTGACTTTTGTAATCCCCAACTTCCATTTTACCACACTAGATGAAGTGTTTGTGAAGCAGCTTCTCATCTGTCTAATCAAACCACACAGCTTCAGTTTACTGAAAGATAACTTAGAAATGACGAGGCAATTTCATATCTAATAGATCTTTTGACACTATTTTACAGTTTTTGGTATATGAGAAACTATAAAATGACATTAAAATTGATTCTATTCTTTCTAGTTTTAGCAGAGTGTGCTACAGATATTTTTAAATAAAATATATTTACATCCCAAACCCCTTTAAGAAATTCTGAAGGTTCAATTACAGCAGGCACGACTGATCTGTACCTCTGTGTTGCATTCATAATAAAAGCAATGTGCAATAGTTGAGAATGAAGGCTTTAATTTTTTAAACTTAAACTTACAATTTCTGCTTAGAAAATATGTTGCCTACTTGCGCTTTTATTTGAAAATGAAAACCATAAATAAAAGGAGCTAGAATATACATTTTTCTTATATTAGTTTAGTTCATGACAAACAGGAGTGTTTATACAGAGACAGTGCATACAGAAGTCCAGTACACCCTCTACAGTAAAACTGGAAAGGATAGGATGGTTTGACTTCTTGTAAACCATAGAAGCTGTTTTTTTAGGCATTTTTGTTGTTCAGTTGAGCGCAGCCATGTCTAACACCAGAGAGATGAACAAAATATACTGGCTTTGACAATTAAATGACAAATATGCAGCAAAACGGCAACAAATATGGATTAGGAAATATGGATTGTTATTTGGTGGTTTAAAAGATTGACTTTTTAAAACTGTAATTAACACTTGAATATGTTTTTCATAAACAGGAGCACAAGAATGGCAGATTTTTTTGTGAAGTTGCAAACTCATCCTGATGTGTTGTTTTGTGAAATAACCCATCATGACTTTATGCTTTTATGAAGCTATAATCAAAAAAGGCAATAGCAGGTTTTAAAACGCTCTGAATGAAAGACATCAGGTTAAGGCTTATCACTTCCTTCTGTCATATCTAGTTACACTTATTGCTTCTTTACTTTCCCCTCAGAGATTATGTGCTCTGGTGACGCCCTCTGAAACCACTCCACCCAGGCGCCGTCGTAAAGACAAGCCCCGGGGTGTCCGAGCTGGTGAGCCGCCAGTGCGACGTGACACGCCGTGACCCCAGAACCGCAGGTGACCCAGAGGGGCTGCTGCAGGTCCATCCCGGCATCTTTAAAGATCTTGGTCAGGGCTTCAGGTCCAAGAAGCTTCCCAGAAGCGTCACGTAAAGACGTGAAGGGAATATTGATCGCTCCTGGGAAATGTCCGGGAAGAATGTCTGCAGGGGGACAGATAGATGATGATGATGAGGAGGAAGATAAGCTAACAGACTAAACCTCAAAGCTCGAACGACAATAAAGAGAACGAGGATTGAGGATTTTAGAATATCCATCCATTTGTCTGCCTGAAGCAGAAAGGACGCTACAGTCATTATTGAATAAAAAAAATCTCTACATGATTTTGCAGCAGCTTTCCAAAAAACGTAATAAATTAAAATGTGTTTTTATTACAGTTCCACTGGAGAGGTTAAAGAGTTACTGATTCAGATTTTTCACTCGTTTTTGATTTCTAAAATCAAATTTCTAAGGTATTTTTTAGACAGCACCTAGGCTTTCTTTTTCATTTATGAAGTCAGAAAAAATAAAAGTATTTTACGCAAAAAAAAAAAAGCTAAAAATGCAAATAAAACATCAAACTTAGTTTAGGTACACTTTCACAGAAAAGAAAGGGAAAAAGTCAACTTGATTTCAATAAGAGTAATAAGACACCTTATCTATGCAGGAGTCTATATAATTTATCAAACCGGATGAATTATTTAGATTTATTGTAGTAATAAAAAATAATCATGACACGTAAACATATGATGGCATGATTCACTTATCAGAAAACAGTTCACCAAAAAGCAAACAGTATACCTTCAACATTTATTCAGTATTTGAACATCTAATGACATTTAAAACTTCTAACGCCAATATTGTCCCAAAATGATTTTATTGTATATTTCCTTGAATTTATGGATATTTGAACATTGTTTGAACTCTGCTCAACTGATTCTTAAGCCTTTCAGAATAAACTACATCCTTATGTATAATAATATATTACCTTTGACACACTGAAGAACACATTTTTAATGAAATATTAGTGATTTTCCTGAGCTCTTTTCCTATTCGTAGGTGAGATGCGTCGCTTTCTGAGGAGAAAGTGTGTGTGTGTTAGCCTGGGGGCGGTGCTGGCAGCGCAGACTCTTCCTGGAAGGTTCTGTTCTCACTTGTCTACGTCACATTGTGAGAACTTGCTAATCAGAATCAGAAGCCTTTATTGTCATTGTAACAGTACAAATACAGTACAACAAAATGGCTTATTTGTGGAAGGGATTCATTCAACACCGTTTTTAACGGATTAAATGCATTGACGGAATCATTTATGTATATCCTGAACAATAATGGACCCAATGGAACATCAAAATAATAATGCAGATTTTTTCAGCTCAATCAATTGTTTTTTGCAAGTTAATCGCCCACATAAAAAAACATGTTTTTGGTGTTTTTAACATGTTTTCACTCAACTTTAATGCTATTCCTTACATCCCACATGACTCAAGAGTGTGAAATGCTTTTTTAGGCTAATAGAATTTCCAGTTGAATATTTCTTTTTCTCCACAGCATTTATACCTTCTTCCACAGCTTCAGTAATAGCCATTGCTGTTGATCTCAAGCCTCTAAATTCTCATTGACTTTCGTTTGGAATGTTTTATGAATATATTTCACAACAGTTTGATAGAATTTATTTTGGGTTTTTAATATTTGTGTAGAGAAACAAACAGATCTATAGTTTGTAAAAAGGTTTCCATGTATAAGTTTTCTTCCGCTGTGGTCCAAATACGACTGAAAAAAGTTTTTGACAAATACCATAGTAGTAATACCAACAACCTCAACAATGTAATGATTGTAATAAATCCTGGACTGGTTAGAGATATTTTAGACGTTTTGGTTCTTCTCACCCTCTCTGGGTTCGGGCTCAGTCCCCTTG
>BSAI01000125.1:6186218-6196858 GCA_036245035.1 Adrianichthys oophorus
GGGGGGGGTCAAAAAAAAATCTGTTTTCACTCCTCCGACTCCTGTCTGCAGACATTCTTCCCGGACATTTCCCAGGAGCGGTCAACATTCCCTTCACATCTGTATGTGACGATTCTGGGAAGTTTCTTGGAAATTAAGCCTTGACTAAGGTCTTCATAGATGCCGGCGTGGACCTGCAGCGGCCGCTCTGGGTCACCTGCGGTTCTGGGGTCACGGCGTGTCACTTCGTCCTGGCGGCTCACCAGCTCGGGCACCCCGAGGTTTGTGTTTATGATGGTTCCTGGGTGGAGTGGTTTCAGAGGGCGTCACCAGAACACATCATCTCTGAGGGGAAAATAAAGAAGTAATAAGCAGAAAAACTAAAATCTGGTTTGATCGCCTATGATGTCACAGACATCATTCTCAGAAAATGGGTTATAGTTTCACCCCTTTGTATTTTTACTGTCATAGTCTGACTTAACCCTTAAATGTTTTGTTCTTCAGAACATTTATTCTGTAGAAAATAAAGTGTCCAAAGCAGCATTTGTTGTTTCTGACAATTTTTACAAAATAAAAGCATTCATTTCAAAATATGAGTTTTACACTCAGCTTCCTTCAAAAACACACATTTATCCTCATAAGTTATTACATTATTGTAATTTATTTTACATATTAATATATCAGTAGTTGTATTCTTCCTTTGTTTTTTATACAAATTTCACATTACATTTCATTTTAATATTATTTCTGCATTACATCATGCAAATGAGTAACAGAAGTTTGTAGTTTCTGGAATAATAAGTAAAAATACTAAATCAATAGGAAGGAACATTAATGTGGCATTTTTGGATCATTATTCAATTTCAACCGTATCAGCACAACATAGGCTGAATGCATTCTCATTTAGGACTGTAAAAGGTAAAGTTAAATGTAAAAACAACTCAATTTTCCCCCTGTCTTTGTTTTATCAGAGTAAACATGGACGAGTCTTTCATCTTCAGTCTTTATTTGGTCACATAAGCAACAGATTAAAGTTAAACCTGTTTTGTGTAGTAAACCATGTCCTAGCCTGTCTAAAATGCTATTGAACGATAAGTGAATCTTAATACTTTTCAGTTTTAAAAACCTTTTAATGTAATTAATCCACACAGTCTCTCTACATGTCCTCATTGGTGTGAATGACTGTCAGCTTTTAACAGAATGAGTAAATTCATGAGTCAAATATATGATGGGGAAGTTTCTTCTTTCATAGGTGTGAAGTAAAATGAGTGGATGTTATTTTTCTAAGTATGTTTAATTTAGAAAAATATATAATTATAAAAAAGATGTTTGATTGTGTTTTTAAAAATTCTTGACAACAGTAAAGTTCTGAAGATGAATTGATGTGTAACACATCTTTCTGGTGAGTTTTATCCATTTTAAATACCATTTATGTGCAAATCTGGCCTATAATGATTATTTGAATATATTTCCTAAACATAAAACAAAGAATTGTACATTCAAAGAAAACATGGTTCCCATTTCTAATCCTCTTCCAAAAGTGTGACTTGTACTCCAGACCGACATCTTCTTGTTTATGCATTTATTTGCAGTGCGAGTATATCCTCTGCTTCCTTCTCTCACTCTCTTCACCCTCTTCACCCTCATGTCCTCCACACATCTGTAAGCCTCTATTTGGTCTTCCTCTAGGCCTCTATCTATGTAGCTCCAACCTCAGCATCCTTTTAACGACATAATCCCTGTTCCTCCTCTCAACGTGTCCTCACATCTCAATCAGCTTCCCTGCATTTATCTCCAAAACGTCTACCATGATCTGTTCCTCTGATGGATTCATTCCTGATCCTATCCATCCTGGTCACTCCCAAAGAGAATCTCAACATCTTCATCTCTGCTGACTCCAGCTCTGCCTCTTGTCAGGTTTGACTGACAGCAATGACAACATATATTGTTTTGATGTTTTGTTTTTTGCTTTTGTAGTATCTGCATTTTAGTTTAAGCTTACCTTAGCTATTAGTTAGATAAACTGAACTCAGTTTGAGATCCTCAATCACGCTTTTTAAAAAATAGGTCAAACATTTTGAGAGGTTTTGAAGTTGGATGTAAAAATGTAGAAAATCTGAGGTTCTTTATAGATTTTGAACAGAAAGATAAAGTCTAATGTGGGAAACACACGATGACCAAAGAGTTATGTTCAACCACGGGTCCAGTCACCTGCCAATCAAACAAAATGCCCTTAAATATGCACAAATTTCAGTTTGAATCAAATCCAAAAGAGACATTTACACAAACATCATACACATACATATACACAAATTTGTCATGAATGGGGAATAAAGCCACATACAAAATAGTACAATTAAAACAGAAAATAAATACTTTTTGCCTGGTGTAAAACTGAATGTTTTAACAGTAGAATCAATAAAGTTCTCTTCTGCCCACAGTGGTCTTTTTAGGAAAAGCAATATTTGATGTTCCTGGTTTGGTTCAAATTCAGATACAAAAAACTGAAATTAATTTTTCACGACTAACCAACTATGTCCGCCATGACGGATCCATCCACCATTACATGCCTGCAGCTGGGTTTCTCTTGAAACAAAAGCACTGGGGGCGGACTTAAGACCCCTTCAAGATGGCGGCGCATCGAGACGTCATCTCCAAAAGGCAGCGACAGTCCATGAGGTGTCTACCTTATATATGTCTATGGTAAAGAAGCACGGACAGAGGCAACACCGTCACCCTAGCTTAGACATTGATTACATCAAACGTTTGAGTTATTTTATTTATGTTTTAGTTACTTTTTTATTTTTAAACTGAGTGATGTGCCCAACTGCTTTAAACTTTAACAAATATATCATAAACTAAAAAAAAAACAAAAAAACAAAAAAACAACTTATCCTACTCATTGTCATTTGGCGGCCCCTCCAGCAGATGGCGCTCTACGGAGCCGCCTTGGTCGCCCATCCCTGGGGCTGGCCCTGTATGAATTGAATCATTGATAAAGTAAATCATTTCACCTCTAATCATAAATAGTCTAACGGGAGCATTTGGGGTCAGGCGAGAAAAATAACTCCTGCGTCCAACCAATGGTTGGCAGTAAAGCTTGCTCATTTGGGCCAGCATTGCGCTGCCTCTCTGTGAACTGTAGACCTGAACCGTGTTTCAGTCGTACCTTCTTGAACAGGAACACTGAGTTGGCTGTCACCTCATACTCATTAAAACCTCAGGAGATGCTCTAACTGCAAACTCGATGTCAGCCAAATCAAAAGCAACATCCTTGAACACACCAGCAGCTTCTCTCTCCAGATTCTGCAAAAAGGAGGACATGAAAAACACAGACATTTGAAACTGTACTGATGGACATTCCCTTTAGGTTAGAGTGATTTACCTATCATAATAAAAGACAAAACTTCACAAGGTCTTAGAAATTCATGAAAAAATATTAAGTTGCATTAAGTTACATCAAAAATAAACCTTAAGCTTAATTAACAAAACAAAAGCTTTGAAAATGATACTATAGAGGCAATAACTAACATAAAAAAAGTTTTGGAACCTCTACAGCTTCAGCTGTGAGTTTTCTCAGGATGCCTTACACAAAAATCACTGAACATAATGCAAAGGAAAACTTCTATGAGCTTCAAGTACAACATTTACTGTTTGAGTTTATAATAGCAAAGTTAAAAAAACAAATAAAAAGCTTTATGCTGATTGAATAATTCTCTGAATGGATAGAATCTCGCTATAGAAACATTTAAAAATTGTCAGCGTGGTTGAAGATTGTAGATTTGTGTCAAAGATGATACAAAGTAAACAAAAGTTTATTTGTGTGTAAGCTAGGGTCAAAATTAAGGCCATGAGCGTAGCAACCAAAGTTTGACCAAAACTGTGTCATGTAACAGTGCAAGGATTCAGAGTGCACCAGCAAAGCAATGATGAAGGATAAAAACACTGAACAGATTTGCTTTGGTGGTTGACTCAAGGTCTAATGAGAGTAAATTACCTTTACAAGAACGAAGAGTTTTGTACGAACTGCAATGGTAGAAATGTGTATCTTTTGCTCTCACATGATTTGACACGCATCCCGATTTATGGTCCATGAATCAATTAATAAAAGATTCAACAAACTACAATTCAATTTTATTCTTAAAACTATAAATTCTAATCCCTTTTGACTGAGAAATGTTGTTTTATTCTTAGTATTTTAAGGAACAGTTACAAAATGTCTTTGACAGAAAAGCTTCAAACTTGAAAACCTGGAATTTTGAGTCTCTTAGACAGTTTTGTTCTTTGTGGATAAATAAAAGCTGATAATTTTTCATTTATTTGATTTCATTTATTTCAGTGTTTTTAAAAAAGGGTAATCATATGTTTGGTGCACATGACACATCTTTCAATGTGGTTCACCTTTAGCCTATTGTAACTGACACATTGACTGTATATGGAGAACTGGAGTGAGTGACCGCCCCTCTCTCATTTCAAACAGAAAGTACCCGCTGGTCCCAAAAAAATGAAATCCATAGACTTCTATTGGAAAAATAAACAGGGGTGTGGCATTCTAACATGCTCACTACTGATTGAAGAGAGTGGTTGCCATAGAAATGTGGATGCGGACCAATCACAGCTTACTGAGGACGTCTGGTTCCAACACGAGGACGGACACATCCTGGAAAAATGGCGACTGACTTGACTTCATTTGGTTGGAACCTATTTTCTCTGGGTGATGTCTCACTCGGTCAGTCCAAATCTATATATACAGTTAATGAATTGACCCGACTTGCTAGATGGAAGCGAGTGATTGGACATCTGATTGTTCACATCACATGTACATAAAAAGGTAAAGACAGTAGAGACACAACAGAAAGACAAACTGATAAAGTTTGCCAGAAATCAATTATTTATTCTGAGATCAGTTTTATACTTTATCAACATAATTTTTTTTTGTATCTGTGGGTTTTAACCGAAACTGCTTTTTCTACTTCAAAAACATTTGAAGTAGAAAACACTCATTACTATAAGAGGTGCAATGATTTAGTGGCTTAATCCATAAATCATTTTAAATTCCTACAATCCAACCAAAATAATCTGTCTGTGGTAAATTAATAATGGAATTGGTCTAAACCATTAGAAATCATTTCAACAGAAAATAAATCGATGACCACATGTCATCATAGCAGACAACTCACATTTGATGCTGTCAGGGTTGACGTGCGAACACAGAAGCAGACGGTATTCATAAATGAAAAGTCTTTCATTTATTTGAATAGGAACTCGAAATCAGAACTCAAATCCATGAAGGTACAAAAACCACCCGACAACCAGTGCAGGGGAGACGAAGACTTATAACAGGAGGAGGGGATGAGGTAAGTGAAAACAGGTGTGCCAATTAAGGAGGGAGAGAACACAGGAAGTAACAACCAACAACAAAATAAAACAGGAAATGGAAACCAAACACAAAACCAACAAATGTCCTGGGTCCATAACCCCACAGTACCCCCCCCCTCAAGGCGCGCCGCCTGGCGCAGGGGGAAGCCTGTCCCCGGTGCCGCCGATTGAAGTCTTTGATGAGCTCAGGATCCAGAATCCGCGAAGCAGGTTCCCAGGACCTCTCCTCAGGCCCGTACCCCTGCCAGTCCACCAGATACTGGAGACCACGTCCCCGTCGCCGAACGTCTAGCAGGCGACGGACAGTGTAGGCCGGCTGGCCATCAATGATGCGGGGAGGGGGTGGCGGAGAGGAAGGCCGCTGCAGGGGACACGTAAGATGCGGCTTCAGCTGAGAGACATGGAAGACCGGGTGGATGCGCAAGGACCTGGGCAAGCGCAGCCTGACCGCCACAGGATTGATGACCTTCAGGATCTCGAAAGGACCGATGTACCTGGGGGACAGCTTCTTGGACTCCGTCCGAAGCTTGATGTGTGAAGTGGACAGCATGACGGATTGGCCTGGTAGGTAAGTAGGTGCCGGAGTGCGTCGACGATCAGCCAGCCTCTTGTTGGTAGCCCCTGAACGCAACAGGGCCGCCCGAGCCTCCCGCCAAACACGCCGACAGCGGCGGTATAGATGCTGAACCGACGGAACGGCCACCTCCGTCTCCTGCTCGGGAAACAGGGGGGGTTGGTACCCCAGAGAGCACTCAAACGGGGACATACCAGAAGCAGATGAGGTGAGGGAGTTGTGCGCATATTCCACCCATGGCAACAAGGAGCTCCAGGAGGTCTGGCGGTGGCAACAGATACACCGGAGAGCGGCCTCCAAGTCCTAGTTAGTCCGTTCCGCCTGACCATTAGTCTGAGGGCGAAAACCAGAAGACAGGCTGGCAGTAGTCCCGAAAGCCCCACAGAACGCCTTCCAGACTTGTGAGATGAACTGAGGACCACGATCCGACACCATGTCCGTGGGGATGCCATGCAGCCTGAAGACATGTTTTATGATCAATCTAGCTGTCTCAGCAGCAGAGGGGAGTTTGGTCAGAGCCACAAAATGAGCGGCCTTAGAGAAACGGTCCACAATAGTCAGAATAACGGTTCTCCCGGCAGAAGGAGGTAGGCTGGTAACAAAGTCCAGAGCAATGTGTGACCGAGGCCGACCCGGGATGGACAGTGGGTGTAATAGTCCAGCAGGCGGGTGCGTAGTGACCTTGTTCTGGGCACAAACCAGACAACCTGAAACATAGTCCCGGACGTCCTTGGTCATACTGGGCCACCAGAAACAGCGGCGCAGAAAAGAGCCAGTCCTGCGGATTCCTGGGTGGCAGGTGAGTCGCGTAGCATGAGCCCACTGGAGAACCTGGGGCCTGAGTGAGCTGGGGACGAACAGTTTATTAGGAGGACCTCCTCCCGGGTCCGGCTCCTGAACTTGGGCAGCCTTAATGTCCCTCTCCAGCTGCCAGGAGAGGGCGCCCAGCACACAGGAGGGAGGAAGAATAGAGGCTGGTTGGCCGTCTTGCACAGCCGATTCCTGTTGTCGGGAGAGGGCATCCGGCTTTATATTCTTAGAACCTGGTCAATAGGACACCACAAAATTAAATCGGTTGGAAAAATAGAGACCACCGTGCCTGCCTGGAGTTCAACCGTTTGGCAGTTCGCAGGTAGGACAGATTCTTATGATCTGTCCAGACCAAGAACGGCATTGCTGACCCCTCCAACCAGTGCCTCCATTCCTCGAGAGCTAGCTTAATTGCTAGCAATTCCTTATCTCCCACATCATAATTGTGCGGCCACCGAGCTGTAGCCACGGATGAAGCGACGGAGGAAGTTGGCAAACCCCAGAAACCGCTGTAATTGTTTCCGGTTAGCAGGTGTAGGCCACTCCACCACCGCTTTCACCTTAGCCGGATCGGGTCTCACCTCACCCTCTGCTACCACAAACCCCAAAAACGAAACAGACGGAGAGTGGAACTCACACTTCTCCGCCTTCACAAATAATTTATTCTCCAGTAACCGCTGGAGCACCAGACGAACATGCCGCCGATGTTCGCTGGCGTCCCTGGAAAAAAACAAAATATCATCCAGGTACACAAAAACAAAACGATGTAGAAAGTCTCGTAATACATCGTTAATCATTGCCTGGAACACAGCAGGAGCATTACAGAGGCCAAACGGCATAACCAGGTACTCGAAATGTCCTAAAGGAGTGGTGAAGGCGGTCTTCCATTCGTCACCGGCTATGATGCGCACGAGATGGTAAGCGTTGCGAAGGTCCAGTTTGGTGTAAATCCTGGCCTCCTGCAATGCCTCAAATGCTGAGTTCATTAAAGGCAGGGGGTAACTGTTTCTGACAGTAATCTCATTTAGCCCCCGATAATCAATACATGGTCGGAGAGACCCGTCTTTCTTTCCAACAAAAAAAAACCCCCGACCCCACTGGCGAGGAAGACGGTCTGATAAGTCCAGAATTCAGAGACTCAGCAATATATTGTTCCATAACCTCCCTCTCGGGTTTAGACAAACTATATAACCTGCTCTTAGGCAAGGTAGCGCCAGGTTGAAGTTCAATAGCGCAGTCATAAGGCCTGTGAGGCGGTAAGGAGAGAGCTCGTGATTTGGAGAACACCTCAGCTAGGTCGTGATATTCCGGCGGTACCCCGGACAGGTCAGGTGAGGGCGGCCGCCCTACTGGGACAGCGGGATCTTCCCCAGGAGGCCGAGCTGAGCGCAGACAGGTGGTGTGACATCTCTCACTCCAGCCGGAGACCCGACTGGAGGGCCAGTCAATGACTGGGTTGTGCGCCATAAGCCAGGGGTAACCCAGAACCAGTGGGTTCTGGGCGGAGGAAAAAACGAAAAAACGGGTAAGTTCGTGGTAATTGCCCGAAATAATCAGATGAATGGGTTCGGTTATATGTGAGATGGAGGCTACCTCTTGACCATTGAGGGAGACCACTTGTAATGGACGGGGCAACAACTCACACTTAAGACCGACCTGTTTCGCTAGCTCGGCGTCCATGAGGTTCTGCTCTGCTCCTGAATCCACCAAAGCTTTGACCGAAACCCCCCTCCCATGGAACATTACCCGAATCTTTAATAAGCAGGCAGCAGGTTTAGGAATGGTGAGCGCCGAATCACCGCTCGTCAGCGCGCCCACTCTTACTGACGAGCAGAGGTGTTTTGGGCACTCCCTGCAGAAATGACCCCGCTCACCACAGTAAAGGCACTCACCTGCCGCCATCCGCCGCCGTCGTTCAGAAACAGACAGTCTGCCCCGTCCGAGCTGAATGGGTTCCTCCTGCACTTGCAACGGGGTTTCTGCGGGAGAAACAGCACAGGCAGGTGAGTTGGTGGGCCTGCGATGTAGGCAGGGAACCACTCTGCCATGCTCCTCCTTGTGGTCCTGTAATCGGTTATCTATCCTGATAACCAGGGGGATGAGAGGTTCCAAGGCACATGGTAACTCCAGTGAGATTAGTCTGTCCTTTAATTCCTCGGACAGTCCTTCCACGAAAGCGTCCGTGAGTGCAGTAGTGTCCCAACCACTAGTGGAGGCCAAGGTCCGGAACTCTATGGCATAGTCAGCTGCCCTTCTGTCCCGCTGTCTTAATTTCATAAGCGCACGAGCTGCCTCTCTGCCTGGCTTGGTATGATGAAATACCTGCTGGAAAGCCTCCAGGAAAGCCGAGAGAGATGCGCAGGTAGGGGCTCCACGCTGCCACTCGGCGGTAGCCCATGCTCCGGCTCTGCCGGTAAGGTGAGAAATAATGAAGGCCACCTTGGCGTGTTCCGTAGGATAATGAGGAGCCTGTAACTGGAAATGGAGCTCACACTGGGTAATAAAGGCCCGGCAGTCCCTGGAGTCCCCGGAAAACCTTTCTGGGCGGGCCAGCTGTGCAGCAGGAGCGACAGGAACTCCATCCAAGGTCCCCTGGACCGGCATGGAAGGCGATGGGCGTGGCGAGGGGAAAGACGGTGGATGTTGGACCCGCTCCACCAGTTGTTCAAAACGCTCACCCAACGCGACAAATTGTTGCTCCTGACGGCTGGACATCTCCAGCAACCCTTGATGAAGACAAGAAATCTGCTCCTCTTGCTGGCGGAGTAGTGCCCATAACGTCTCTAAGTCTGCTGTGTCCATGTTACTGTTAGGGTGGTAATGTCAGGGTTGACGTGCGAACACAGAAGCAGACGGTATTCATAAATGAAAAGTCTTTCATTTATTTGAATAGGAACTCGAAATCAGAACTGAAATCCATGAAGGTACAAAAACCACCCGACAACCAGTGCAGGGGAGACGAAGACTTATAACCAGGAGGAGGGGATGAGGTAAGTGAAAACAGGTGTGCCAATTAAGGAGGGAGAGAACACAGGAAGTAACAACCAACAACAAAATAAAACAGGAAGTGGAAACCAAACACAAAACCAACAAATGTCCTGGGTCCATAACCCCACAGATGCATCAAAATTCCCTCGTCCTGGTACATCAAATCATGTTTGCCTAGGTTTAGATTTGAAGATTTTTTTTCTTGATTGAATGTTTAAAACTGGATGAGTTTGAGGTCATTTTCTATTTACATTTCTTGTTGACCTTATTTTAATTTTTAATTGAAATTAACAATCATTCCTTCAGAATTAGTTGGCACATAAAAGCCAAAAAATCGAGTTTCAATGAGGAATATTTGTTGTCTTTGAAATAATTCAAAGTTGTATTGTGATCTTGCCTTCCTTGTATTGGATTGAGTTGTATGGTGTCAAAATAGCGCCTAAAGTTTTGCTCGTCAAAACACCAATATTGCATGCAAGATGTTTGCATGACAGACCATCGCCATTCGTTGCAAACGATGTGACTGTGCTAGTTATGCTAGCTCAATGCTAGCGGAGTTTCTGGCTCATTTCATGACTTGTACGGATTAAACAACAGCGATTATTATTAAAGTCTATCCGGATCGTTCATGTCGAACCTGGGAAAATAGCCAGTTAATTGCAACTACAATTAATCAGATTATTTTTTCAAAAAGTCAAAGAATGTGTAACCTAAATAATGTTCCTCTACATTTTCTTTAGGGATTACAGAGGGAAGTACTGGAACGACCCTTGAACAACATAGAGAGAGCAGTTTCAAACCCACTACATGTGGGTCATCTACTTTTCCCATGTAACCATGAATTGGCATTCATTTGTGCTGTTTCAAACCAAGTCAGCATATCTGAAGATGTTTTTAATGCTCTAACAAA
>BSAI01000125.1:6201858-6220823 GCA_036245035.1 Adrianichthys oophorus
TTGACGGCGTCTGCAAGCCACTGAACCGACACCAGAGCCCGAGTTTGTGCAGCCATGTTCACCCGAGAAAAGTTCCGGTTATGACCAGCAGAGGCGCCAGAGAGCCTAATGACCCAAATAAACACTGGGAGTCTTACCACACCACTTTATTAAAGAAAACACGTGGTTATGATGAAGCTGCAGTGACAGCCTCTTTTCACAATTATGTTATATTCATATATATTATTATATTACATTTAAAAAGTTCATGATTTTATTTTGTAAACAAAAAACTATATATTTCTTAATTCATGAAACAAACTAAAGATTCATCAAATATTTAATATCAAAAATCATTTAACATGTAAAAGAAATTTTTTAAAAGTAGTTTTAGTATTGTCTCTCCTATGCCTTGTTTCCAAAGAGGAGATAGTTTGTTCAGTTGTAACCCTATAGCTGTTTACCTGAGACAGCTTGAACCAGTTTTAGCTGAAAGCTCAGAGGAACCCAAAGTTGGTTCCAAAGTCAGCTGTGTTCTGGCTTATAGAGCTGTGAGGATAAAAAATATTCAAAGGTTATCTGATTGATTCTGATTTCTTTCTTCTGTGAATTCAGACCCAAAAACTAATTTTAATTTAAAAACTCATTTTATTTCATGTTTTGAACAATAATAGATGTCAAACAAAAAAAAAGAAGATCCAGAAAATCTGAGTTTTGCAGATTGTATAAAAGTTTAATTTGTTGCATTGTGAAACTTTTGAGAGCATAAAGTGTTAAATGTCGTTCTGGAATCACCTTTAATCCAAATTTAGAGAAGCTCGTCGGCTCTGATGTTTGTGGCAAACAGCTAAAGGTCGTTGGCACAAACAGAGGGGCTGTGCAAACAGACCCAGACACCAAAGCAGTTCTCCCAAGGCCAAAAACACACAAAGAACAAGCTGCTGTTCAAAGCTCGAAACTCTGCCTTGTGCGATACAAACTAAAATCACTTTTTAAAGTCAGGTTTGAAACAATAACTCTGTAAAATAGATGGCTGTCATAGAAATATCAAATGTTTTCCTGATGACGATCTGTTCCAGTTTTTGTGGAGTCACATTTAGAAACATTTGTTGTCGCCACATCATTAACATGAGATCACCTGATTTCATATGTTTGAGCTTGGATAAGTTCTCAATGTTTTTTGTTTGCATTGTTCAAATGAAACATTCATGAGTTTATAGGAGATTTTTCCCAATTCTGAGATCGCCACCATGTTAAGGCTGTTATGGAAAAACATTATGAGACTCGTTTTTTTTAAACTTTAGAATAAATACACCAGACAATAAATCAAGAGCATTGGAAACAAAAACATCTACTATAATTTCACTTTCAGCCAAGATGGTGCCCTCCCTGAAGGTCTTCAATTGCTCCAATTGAGTTTTTGTCATGTTTTGAATGACCTGTGCAGCTTTTATGACTGTCTGTAAGGGTTGTAGGCATCAATAGCTTTTTTAATAAAGGGTTTTCTGACATCATGTGGAGTTTTTCTTTCTCACCACTCTTGATGTTTGTGATTTTAAGGCCATTTTCACAGCAGAGTCAATAAAAGCCACACTTATGAAACTTCTGGGTAGAGACTAAAGTACTGAAGTCTTGCTTGTTCCATCCTTTATTTAGAGATGCGAACAACAAGGACCAAAATTCAAACCAGTTAAATCCAGCACAAACAAAGGTGAACAGCATTGTATGAACCTGATTCTTAACTCTGTCATTTTTCATTGCTACATGTAATATCACAGCGAGTTCTGTGTAAAAGGTGCATAAAAAGATCACGGATTCATTTCTTAAAAATGTGTTTCTTATAACTAGGCTTCAGGCTGCACTCTGATTGGCTGAGTCCCGCTGGGGCATCTTTGATAAAAAAAAAAAAAGAAAGAAATTTGTTCCCACGTGTTGTATTTTTACACATTTTAGACATGATCAGATATGTTTAAAAAATGCAGTAACTAGGATTTTCTTTTAAAAAAAAAAAGATAGTTTAGTTTAAAAATGGATTTAATCAATAAACGCTGTGAAACATTTTATTTTTATTGTTCTGTCTTATTTGTGGTTTCAAAATGTGCGCGCAGAAATGTCTTTTTTAAGGCTCTCGTGTTGTCTTTGAGTAAAATAAGGATGTGTTTGATAAATGATGTCACTTAAATGTGACAAAGAGACATGAAAAATACTTTTTTAGTAAAGCTCTCTCTTTGACAAAAAGAGGATTGATCAGAAGCAACTGTCAATTTTTTAAATCAAAAGGGAAAAAAAGAGTGAACTTAATGTTTGGAAAATATTGAACAGCGCAATTTTCTGTAAAAGTTCAATAGTCTGATTTAAAAATGTAGAAAGCTGATGGGCCGAATCTCAGGTCACTGAAACGTTTGGTTCAAACCAGCATTTCCTCTCATGACCTCTATCAGCTGTGAAGGTCAGCAAACCAAACAAGTAAACTCTGGTTGACCTGGAAACAAGGATCTTGGTTTGTTTGCAAGTGAACTCTGATGTGACTCAAAAGTATAAATGCACTCAGACTATTCAGCTGACCTGTAATTAGTAGCTTTGAAAATAGTTTTTATTTCATGTTATTACTTTGTTTTAACCCGTTCCCTTCAGAATTCCAGTTAACTGAAATGAACGGAACATGCCTGCTGTGCGAAACAGAAACCATTTTCAAACTGATGGCTCAGTTTTGGAATCATGAGTGAAGCAAAAACTGCTGAATGGAGGGAAAGCAACAGATGTCAGGCATTCTGTATATCCAGTATAAGGAATTCTTAGAAAAAGGAGAACTGTGAATGAACAAAAGTACATTGACCTCCAAACCCACAGCTTTCACCTACACATGAATTTTTGGACCTTTAAAAACATGAAAATTTGACTATTCTGAACATCAGGCTCAGTATTTTTAATGCACTTGTATTTTTTGGTAAATTATTACATTCATCTTCACTCATAATTTAAGAATGTCTCAGCTGAACTCCAAAGAACCCCTTCAAAATAACAGCAGACCGAGTGCAAGAAGAGATGAGAGTTTTTTGTTCTTAATTTGGGTTCGTGCCTCACATCTCACATCCTATATTATGGTCATACCGGAAAAACAGCGGTGAGGATGAGCTGTTGAATCTACACACAAGAATGATCAGATCTGATAAAAAAATAAAGTATAAACATCGGAGTCATCCAGTCAGTCATGAGGCACTGCTGTCAGATTTTAGTCACAAACACTGTACTTTGAGCTGAATGTAGCCTCTTTCTGCCCATGTTCTTGTTTTATTTTATCAGAAGTATGAATAACATCAAACATGTTTAGTGGGGTTCATTGTTACCATGACAACGTGTAAGAACATTTCTTTGTGGTCACTTTAATATATATTAAGCCCTTAGTAGTCTGAGCTCTTTGAGTGTTTTTACTATTTAACATTTGGCTGTAATTATTTCCCTTTAAAACAGTTTTTTGTGCTTTATATACATTTATTTTAGTACAATCCCTAGCTTCTGGTTGTTACAGATATTCTTTCTTTTTTTTTTTTTTTTTTACAATAAACCTGAAACTGTACAAAAAGCACAACTCAGAATACTACATTTTATGATTTTTTTTGTTACAAAAATCATATATATTAAGAACAAACCGTTTTTATGTTTTATGCCAAACATCAAAAGAGTACGAATAAAACAAAAATGTATAAATCCAAAAACAAAGTCAAAGCAATTTCAAAATACTGTGATTCCACCTTACAGGCTTTGCTTTTTCTAAGGATATTGCTTCATTTGCTCTTTGAAGTGAAAAATGTTTATCCTTATTTGAATTCCTTGGTTCTTTTTGGGCCCTGCAACGGATTGGCAATCCATCAGGATGTACCCTGCCTTTACCCGACAGTAGCTGGGATAGGCTCCAGCAACCGTGTGACCCCCAAAGGGACTGGAAAGTGAATTGATGACTGTTGGCTTTATCAACTCCACCACCAATAACAGCAGGCGTGTTTTGCGACTTTTGTAAATTTGAAGGACCTTGTTGATTAAGTGTCACAGCTCTTGTTTTGGAGGTTTTAACCAAAAATCTCTAAGCTAATAACCTTTTTGAAATGATTTAGAAGAAAAACGATACTATGGTTGGGGTTAATCCGACGTCACAGTTGATACGATTGGCTCATGCACCAGTGTGTGCAGAGACTACCAAGGACTTGGTAAAACAGGACAGTAAGTGGTTCACTCACAAGTAAAAAGAAATCATCTTTTTTAGACAGACCTCATACTTGGATGAGTTTTTATACCCAACAAACAAAGAAGTGTTGGGATCCATGTGCTTTTCCTTTTTCTCCTTCCCTTTTTCCTCCTCCTGACAAAAGTACTATAAGTGAGTCAAATCTGTTGGCCTCTTTACTCACATTCTACCAAGATAAGGTGTTATGATGTCACATCAGAACACTGTTTCTCTATGTAGGGAGGATAACCTAGCCTAGACTTTTATATTAACATCAAGAGGTTTTTCCATCATTTAGTTTATCTTAAGGATATTTCCTCACAACGTCATTAATTTTTTAAAGTGTACTATACTCTTCTATTGGAATAAATAGATGAAAATCCCTCATTATAATATCACTAACTCCGTACGGCAGACTTCCATGCTCCCTTTTTTTACCTCTAAAGGCAGTTGTGCTCATAATGGTGGACAGTTCCAATTTGCAAAATAATCTCTCCCTTTTTAATGTTGACTTTTAAGTAATTCTTTGCGGATAAAAGCTGGAAAATGTCTCCATCTACAAGAGACCAAACTCGTACACGAGTTACCGAGAATGTCTCAACCATACTGGAGGTCATCCAGAACCAAGGAGATTTACAAGAAGCTGAAGTTATGACGTTGTTTAAAAGGAAGTGTCTGTCCTAGAAACTTTCTTTTTGAGCTGCGCGATTACAAAAGATACATCAACTGACAGTCACCACCTGAAATTCCCTGAATCAAGCAGCAATTTGAAATTCCTTTCTGGTAAAAACATGACTTCAGGTCATGACCTTTCTTTCCTTTGAAATCAAGGAAAGATTATGTGTCAACAGTGATGGAGTGTGTATGCAAATGATTATGAATCCAGTCAATATAAGGAACAGAACCGTTGCTTGTTTCAACCCGTGGAAACCTGACGATCTTTCAGCTGATTTTTCTCACAACGTCTGCATCTCTTGTATCTGCAGCTCTCACGGTGAGTGAAAAAGATTTTAAAAGACACATCTGGAAATATTTACAGTATTGATGATTATGATAAAACAAGTTTTTTTTTAATCAGGATGTAAAGTAAATTCCTAAAAGGTAAAAAAGGAGCCAAAGTACAAAATCTCTGACAGAGACAAGTGTGATTGATTTTTGTTAAGCAAAGAAATATTCCGTTTTTTTTTTTTGCAGGTAAATATTTCAGGTAAAATGTCACCACATGATAAAACACACCAAAAAGTCATGTTTATTTCACTCTCTCTATCTTATATGTGGGGGTCTGTGTAAAATTTCGCTCAAATTTTAGTGTGTGTGATTTCCACATGTATTTTTAAGGTAATATTTTTTTCAGTATCCAATATTTGATGATTACCTTTTGTTAAATTCGAAGAGCACCTGTCAGTGTGACCATTTTCAGATCCGATTCTGAGTTTAAGGCAGAAAAACACATCAAATTAGACCTGACTGAAACAGAGAACACTGAGAATCAGACTAATATTGTTTCAGAAAAGCATGGATTCATGTGCATCTCACTAATAACAACGAAACAACTGTATTAGATTAAGTTGAACTCTGGATGTGCATGGGGACATGAGAAGGAGACGCTCTGGTTTAGAACCCACGCTTAGCTCGTTCTGTATGTAGTGTGCACGTTCTCCCTGTGCATGCATTTTGCTCCAGGTCTTCTGGTTTTCTCTCACTGTCCACAGTTTTATGAGTTCTTCAGATCCTTTGGATCCTTCAATGGAAGTAAAACTGCATCAGTCTTCTTCCTTCCTCCTTGCCAGAGGTTCATAGTGCCTGATCTGCAAGTTCAAGAGTTTAGATTGACATTTTCACGGTTTGATTCTGTCATTCACAACTCGTCAAAGTATGTCTGTGCTCTGACGGGGATCAGTTGTTTGACATGCGATATATTTGATTAAAAATAAAATATCAAACCTGTTCGAAGGAATAAATGGAAAACCTAAAGTGGAGAAATGCCTTTCTTCAAAGGAAAGACAAAGTTGAGTTTTGTGTTGATGTTTTCAGACACAAAACCTTTAAAAACATTCCTAAAACCAATTCTTCATGTTGTTTTTCCTTTGCAACTGCAACATCTTCCTGACAACCACCAATAGAGAAAGGCCAAACTTCAGCTCTAAAAAGAGACCAAGTGCTTTCACGTGTGACCTGCTGGGCCTGATTACCGCTCGGTGCAGGGGGTATTGTCTCCCATGGACGTGAAGTCTGCATCCATTCCAACCATGTTCATCACTTTAACGCACAAAGAGATCTGTGTTGGCCTTCTCCAAACCATTAATCAGTTAGATAGAGTAAATTGACTTACTGGCTCCACTCATGTGAATAAGGTTGGATGTTATGTGAAAGAAACATATGTCTTGGAGTCAATGATACCTTTCATACATTCTCCCCGTTTGTTTCAGCCAGAAAAAAAAATCTTTTGTCACCTTTCCTAAATACAATATCCCCTAACTTCATTAAAGCACACTGGCCTTCCACTTGATTTTATTTACTTCATTTGACATCTCTTTCCACTGCCGTGTGACGCTAATACCCAATGAACCAATTACATTGCAGCAGCTTTGTAGAGTTGATGTGATGAAAAAGATCTTCTAAAGTTCAAACTGAGAATAGACAACAGCAAAAAGTAATGAAATCATTCCAAATGGTTTATAAATGTTGATAAAAACAGGATGGATTTCAGTCTTGTGCTGGTTAGGCCCGATTTTGAAAAAAAGAACAAATGTTGACGATTCTGATTATCCTGAAATAAACCACGCTTTCCCTTTTTTTGTTTTTGACTTTGGGTGAAGGTGGCAGCATGTTTGTTGATTATCTGACAACAGCAACGTCACTTTAAAAAGGACTCCATTCCCCCTTTTTTTTCAAACACTTATTTTCATTTGAACTTCAGTAGGTCGTCTTAAGTATTTCTAGATGCCCAAATACAGTCAACCATTGCACTGATGACATTTTGATTTGCAGAGACAGGGTAAAGTGACCCGTTCATGGACTGACAAGTCTAGTACTAAACTGGACCAAAACAATCCTCGTTTTTAAACCGAAGACGAGGAGAAAGTTGGGTCTTTTTTATTTCACTTTTAGAATTGTGCTGCTTTTTTCATTTGCTGATTTTTGTGATGGATCTAATAAAGATATGCTCGACAGGATTAGAGGAAGAAAAACGAAACATTGGTCAGAGGAAGGGAGGAAGTAGTGATACAAAACTGAGCAGCATAATTGGAGTCACTGCTTCTTCATTATAGAATAGTTCTTGTTTTTTTGCCGTTCCCCCCAAGCTTTCCTCCCACTGTGTCTTCATTCACTCCACCAGCTCTTCAGATCTTGGAGAAATTCTGCAGTTGGGTAAGAAAGAGGACGTCTTACGATAAAATAGAAACTGTACATGGTTGTCGTTGTAAAAGTAATTTTAAAAAAGGACAACTGACTGGGCTTGATGTTTGGAGATTGTAAACATCAGCCAAAAAGGTATTTATTTAAATGCTTAGCATTCACAAAGAGAAACTGTATTTGCTGTTAAATCTTGGTTGATCTTGGTTGGAAACAGAAATCTTTGACAGAAGTAAGTGAACAAAGAGGATCCTAGCGGTGATAATGGTTCGCTCGTTAAATGGAGTGATATTCGTCTACTATGCAAATGGGAAAAAAAATTCTTGGTCTTATTTGTTTGTTTAATTGTAATTTTTGAAATTTTCACAACAGGTCTGACGGTGGTGTAGAAGTGGAGCGAATGACCTCTGATCGCACATTCGGTTCCTGCTTTGTTTGCTCAACTGTCAAAGTGTTCTTGAGCAAAACGCTGAGCTCCACATTGCTTCTGGAGGTCATAGGTTGGCCTCCTGCACGGCAGTGGAGTTGACATCGGTGTGTGTGTTTTTGTGTGTGCTTGAGTAAGCAGGACTTGTGACTGTAAAGCGCTTTGGGCTTAGAAAAGTAGAAAAATAAGTCTATAAGAAACAGGGAGTTCACAGTGATTCAATATAACAATATGACTTTATACCAACAACAAACCACAAATTCTTGAATAAAACGAGTAAGATTGTCGTATTTTTTGTTATGACTAAAGCCCATTGGTCCAACCAACATTTCCAACTGCTTGCAGACAGTCAGCATTGTGTTGAATACTTGAACTGATGGCACAGATGAGCAGAAATCTAATTTCCCTGTCATGCATCCCTGACAACCACCAATAGAGAAAGGCCAAACTTCAGCTCTAAAAAGAGACCAAGTGCTTTCACGTGTGACCTGCTGGGCCTGATTACCGCTCGGTGCAGGGGGTATTGTCTCCCATGGACGTGAAGTCTGCATCCATTCCAACCATGTTCATCACTTTAACGCACAAAGAGATCTGTGTTGGCCTTCTCCAAACCATTAATCAGTTAGATAGAGTAAATTGACTTACTGGCTCCACTCATGTGAATAAGGTTGGATGTTATGTGAAAGAAACATATGTCTTGGAGTCAATGATACCTTTAAATATATATATATATGTGTGTACTACAAACAGGTGCTTCTTTTGTTTTGGGAGAAAAGCTGCAAATTTAATCTTGTTAAGGATTCATTGAAAACAACTTACTTTAATTAAAGGTGTCTCATGCAGTAGAATTTAGGGTGTTGCATATTAAAGTTGTAAAACGATTCACCACAGCATGGTTGAAAGGACATTTGGGAATTTTGGAGTACTGTGTTAAATTTTAGGTCATTAACGTAAAAATTGGAATAGTCTTCATTGCTTGAACATTAAGGACCAACAAGGGAATGTCTGAGGATCACTTTGACTCATGGTAACAGCTCCTGGTGTCATTACAAATAGAAACTCAAAATTTTTAAATACATAAGGACAGGTGATGGGCCCATGGCAACTATTATGTTTTTTTGTTGCTTTTTTTGGGATTAAGAACATCTGTGCTGAGTTGTATGGCTATACTGCAAAACATATTTTACAATTTTCCTTAGCAACTAGCTAAGGATGTTATGTTATGTAGCTATGGTGATATTAGATTTAGTTGCGTTCAGTTTGAGACAGGCTCCTCCCCACTGCGAGTTCTTCTCTGGATGAAGCACTAGTGAGAAGTAGGCATATGGTTCTTGTCCATGAAATTGCCATCTTGGCAAGGTAGTCTTTAACCCTGAAACACCGGAGCTTCAGCCACCGTGTTAAATTGGCTTTGCACTGGCATGCAACTCTTTTTAGTAGTGAAGTGCTTACACAGTCAGAAATCCATTGGAATTTTGTGACTTGTGTAAACGGTTGAAGAGTTGCAGTAGTTCAGCGTGTGTTATTTAGGTGTCGCTGGTGACAGCTCCAGTGTTACAGGGTTAATTGACACCAACTATTTTGCCGGTCCATCTCTGTATTCAGTAAAATGAAGATGCAAAATCTGATGATTAAAATACATTAAGATGGTTTAATCCTGAAGGTCAGAGTTCAGGGCCATACTAGGATTCCCTTTAGGATTTGATTTGGCCAGTGTGCTTAGGAAACCAAAAGGTGCAGTAGAACTGTGGAACATTACTTTATTGTGTTATATTTCTATAATTTTGTGTAATTGGTGTAAAGAGCTTCACACATACCTTCTTTAATATGGAAATGGGTTTTTCTTCGGTTGCATAAATCACATTGAATCACCACAAACTCTACTTATGTCGTTCTTGCTTCTTTTTTTTTTGCAGCCTTCTCTATTCCACCAGAATGTCACTTCTCAACTTCCCAATTCCGAAGTTGGATGTCACTTTGCAGGAAGTGAGTCATGTTCTGCAGCTTACTTTCAGTCCTGACCTTTATGGGGAGTTCAAGAGCACCTTGGAGCAACAGCGCGGAGTCCTGGAAGAAGCCCAGAAGAAACTAGCCACGGTTGTCATGGGCCAAGAGAACTGGGTGACTCAACAGTTCAAAAGAGGCTTGTTGTCCTGCGCTGACCCCCTTCCCACTTCAACAGCCCTTCCAGTTGTTCTACTTCCATCTAAATTAAACGGATGCACACAACTGTCCAGGTCAGCAGCTCTGCTCTGGGCAGCAGCAAAACTGTACAGTGAGCCTCTCTTACTGGAGGGCGATGCCCCGGTGGAGCACACTCAGCAGTCTGAGGTGTTCGCTGCCAGCCGCATTCCAGGAAGAAACCAGGATGAAATCAAGGTGAGACAGCTGGTTTTTGCAGCTTCACCAGAAATGTTTGAACTGTGAAGCTTTCATTTCAGCCATATCCATGTCCCATTTCACTAAAGAGTTTTCTTAGAGTCTGTATTTTCTCACGGCAGGTCTACCCTGACAGCCTTCACGCAGTCATCACCTGTTCTGGGGGAGTGTTCCCTGTTGACATCCTGTGGCGTCCCAGCGCTGGTGGACCAGTCTCTGCAAAATCATTCACAGAGATCTACACCCAGCTGGCTCAGGTGATGGACCAGCCCAGAGCTGGGAAGGAGAATGATCCATCTGTGGTGTGCAGCCTTTCAGCTCTGGAGCGCAAATCCTGGGCTGCTGTCAGGGAAGACATCCTAGAACAAGGAGGAGAAGCACTGGCTTCTTTGGAGCTGATGGAGAGCGCTGTCCTCACACTCTGCCTGGAAGACTCCGACACGCCTTCTGAACTAGCTGATGTTCTCAATGCAGTACGTCTGGGAGGAGGAGGAGGAAGGCCGTTCCTGAGATACTATGACAAGGTATATCAGAAATTAAACCTCAGGCTGTAGCTGTAAAGACAGCATAGAAAAACAGCAAGAGAAACTGAAAGAACCTTGGAACATATAACACTAGTGCACTTGGAATCCTGACATTAGACGTTCATACAGGTTTTTCTTCTAAAAACTAGACAGTTAAATATTTAACAACTGTAAAATGTTTTATAGCAAGTGTTTTTTCCAGAGAAATTACATTATACACAGCATATTGTCTAAAGAACTCAAAAAGTATGGCTCAGAACAATGGGCTCCATGCACGACCTACTTCCGCGTTCGGCCCTTGACCGCTCAATCATTTCCAGTTATGTTGTTTACATGGAAATAGCGGAGTATTTGGAATTAACACGATGTCATTTCGATCTACCAAGAGTCACGATAAATGATGTTAAGTGCATTGTTCGTCTTTCTAGCATAACGCCCCAAAATTAAAGACAAAAAGGATTTGAATTTTTTGTGTCATCCTGCTAACTCAACGCCCCTGCTGTGTGAATGCAGCTTTAGAAGGACAAAACCAAACTCTACAAAAATACTTTATAGTTTTTTCTGATTATTTTGTGTTTGCAGGTCCTGAACCTTGTGGTGTTCAAAGACTGTACAGCTGGGATGGTGTTCGAGCACAGTGCTGTGGATGGGATGGTGGCTGCACTTGTGACTGAACGTGTGTACCACCTGTCTGAAAGTGTTTATCTAAATCATATCCAAAATGTTGTAGAAAACATGACTAGGGCAGATAACAGTGGGCATTCTGTTTGCCCAAGTGCCTTAAACTTTCCTTTGAAAGCAACGTGTGCCCCCCAGCAAAATCCTGAATTAACAAAAAGCCATCCAGTTCTCACATTCGATTTGTCCTCTTACCCTGATGTCTTTTCCACTCTCAGAGGGCAAAGGGGCCTCTATGATGCCTGGATAAACTTCTCATTGCAGCTCTCCCTGAGACAGACGCTTGGTGAAGCTGCTGACTGTCACATGTTTGTCACTCCTACACACATGAGGCACTACAAACACGGTCGATGTGATCCTACCTACTCTGTCACCATGCAGTCTCGTAAGTTAGCAAGTGTCTTAGCATCTCGCATCAGTCCAGATGGTGCAATCCAGTACACCACTGACCTCTTAGAGTTGTTCCATGCTGCTTTTATGGAGCATAAGAACCTCATCAGAAACACCAAGACCGGCCAGGGTGTTGGTCCGCATGTGGCTGCTCTCCGTCGATCTTTACCGCCTGACAATCCACTAAAGAAGTTTCTGGATCCTTTTGCATGTCCATCAGTGTACCTCACAGGTATTGATTTTATGGAGGGCATTGAGTGTGGAGTTGGAAATGTTTATTCTCAAGATCAGTTGGCTGTGACCTACCTGGGGAAGAGAGACAAGGTGCGCATTATGCTTAATGGAAAAGGGAGCTTTGCTTTAGCTCTAGAAAAACTTCAAGAAATCCTCAAGATTAATCTGAAGTTAGTGATGCTTCTAGCTGTTCGATATGCCATTGCAAACCAAATGCAAGCCCTGGAGTGTCTTTTCTACCAGTATCAGAAAGATCAGAAGATCACTTGCTCAGGAAGTTCAAACAAAAGTGAAACCATTGGTGACACTCCCACAGGCATGAGCTCAAACCACACTCTGGTGATTCACGGTGGTGCTGGAGAGGACATGATGCTGAACAATAAAGTGGCGGATATTATTGAGTTTGCGTTACAAACTGCCTTAACCCTTGGGTCCATGGTGCTTCAACAAGGTGGCAGCAGTTTGAATGCAGTTCAGAGGTCTGTGGAAGCTTTGGAAGACTGCTTCCTGTTCAATGCAGGAAAAGGTTCTGTTTTTAACAAGGATGGCATGAATGAATTAGAAGCAACCATTGTTGACGGTACCACAAAGAGGGCAGGATCTGTCGCATGTGTGAAGAGTATAAAAAACCCAATAAAAGCAGCCAGGGCTGTGATGGACAAGAGTCCACATGCACTTATTGTGGGTGAGGGGGCTGAAGATTTTCTCCAAGGTTTGGAAGGCAAAGAGAAGCCTGTTGGACCAGAATATTTTCACACTGATGTACGTCAGAAAGAGTTGTTTTTGAAACTCGGTGGCGGAAACAGCTCAAAAGGCAGTCACCCTCAGACTGTTGGAGCTGTGGCCTTGGATTCACTGAATCGACTGGCTGCTGCATCCTCAACAGGTGGATTGGTAGGAAAGCTGAAAGGCAGGGTTGGTGACACAGCAGTGGTAGGGGCAGGGATATATGCTGATGACAAAGTGGCTATAGCCTGCTCTGGAGATGGAGATGTTTTCCTCAGAAACACAGTGGCACAAAAGGTAGCCAGTCTATATCACAACAAAGGGTACAGCCTTAGGCAAGCGTGCAGAGAAGTGATGACAGAGGACCTGAATGAAACCTGTGCAGGATTTATTGCTGTGGATGCCAAAGGTGAAGTAGTCATTGAAACAAATGCTGGCGTTATGTTTGTGGCCTCGATGTCTGGTGGTGTGTCACTGGCAGAGATCATTAGACCACTAAAGAGCTTCTCCAATGTAATCTGGGAAACAGACAAGCTAGTAGCTTACCTAAACCCGAAGCCCTGGACTCCGGGATCAGCAATTCTAACCAGAAAAGCTCATTCTGGTGTATGCAGCCTCTTCCAGTTGCCCGCACTTGATTTTATTTCCATGTTACAAGGAGCAAAAGCTGTGTCAAACTTGTTGTGTGAGCGACTGGGAGTACACCGTTGTGCCTTGGTTTGCAACCCAATCCCTGACGAACCAGTTCAAATCAGATTACTCCCGCTTCATGGTGTAGAGCCAACATGGAAGCCTCGTCTTGGTGCTGAGGAGGAGTTCCATCATCACAACACTGGTTACTGTACATCAAAAGATGGGCCACGCTGGGAGGATGAAGCACTGACCCAGGTTCAAACCAAGATCAGGAATGCACTGCCAACACCAGAGGTGCCATTTTGCTTTGAGTATTTTGGTGATTCCTCAGATGATAACCTGTTCAGCCGTATTATACGAGGCGAAGAGCAGCAGTGGCGTGTGTGGGAAGACAGTGAGCATGTTGCTTTTCTTACACCATACCCAAATAGACCAGGGATAACTGTTGTGGTGCCACGCAAAGCACTACCAAGTGATGTCTTCAAGCTGGACGATCGTGACTACACAGCATTGATCCTGGCCGCTTATAAAGTTGCTGAACTACTTGAAAAAGGAATGCAAACCCAGGCTGTTGCAATGATCTTTGAAGGCTTTCAGATTGACCATGCTCACATCAAGTTGATCCCTCTGTTGCCCTCACCAGAAGGCACTAAACCTGTTGAGATACAACCAGAATGCGTTCAAAGCTACCCTGGATTTGTGTCATCAATTGATGGTCCACCAGCCGAAAGTAAAACCCTCCAAAGCATCTACTCAAAACTTGTGCAGTGCAAGCCACCTCGCTCATGGGAGGACCCTAAATCTCACCCCACATTTGCCATCAGCAGCCAGTGGTATCGCAACCTATTTCAGATTCAGAACACTCTGTTTCACAGCACCGTGGAATATTTCCACACTTCCTGCCAGTTTGCTTATGCTCTGACACCTCTTACTACTGACACCATTTCTTCTCCAATGGGCCTGGGATCTGACTCGGAACCAGTGTCTGTTAGCCTGCTGGGACAGGACATCTATCTGGCTGACTCTATGCAGTTTGTACTTGAATACTTCCTTCGCTTCCAGGAAAACCTGGCAGGTGCTTACTACATATCTCCCAGCTTCAGAGGGGAGGATCCAGATTCCACTCACCTGAACCAGTTTTACCACGTTGAATGTGAACTGCTGGGTGATATGGACAGTGCAATTTCTGTTGCAGAAGGATACTTGGCCCATTTAACTAAATCAATTGTAAAGAAACACTCAGATCTAATCCTGAACTCTGCTGGCACACTCACACATGTCACATCTCTGCTTAGCAAACTGCAGGGAAACACTGCCCTACCAAGGATTCCTCTGGATCAGGCCATTCCCATGATGCCTTCTGCAGACTGCTTAGAGTGGGTACAAGACGGCCAGCCGGAATTTGGCAGAAAGTTGACACGCAAAGGAGAGCGGGTTTTAATTGAGAAGTATGGTGGTGCAGTTTGGCTGACTGAGATGGATCACTTAGGCGTTCCCTTCTACCAAGCATATGTGGAGGGAACCGAAAGGCGCAAAGCAAAGGCCGCTGACCTTTTGCTGGGACTGGGAGAGACCGTGGGTCTCGGTGAACGCCATTCCACTCCAGAGATGGTTCAAGAGGCCCTCAGGCACCATGCAGTGCCAGAAGAGTCCTACAAGTGGTACACTGACATGCGCCAAGTTAAGCCCCTCCTCACCAGTGGATGGGGAATGGGCACAGAGCGCTATTTGTGTTGGCTGCTTCAGCACGATGATGTCAGAGATCTGCACATTATACCCAGGTTGAAAGGAAAGAAGTACATGCCTTGATTAAGTCCACTGTAGATTTTTAGGCCATTCGATGTGACATATTTGTAAAACTTGGGCCAAAACTGAGTATACAGGACAAATCTTTGCTGACAGCTGTACAACTTGAACCAAAATTTGTCATTTTTATTATATGAATTTTACCCATTTCTCAAACCAGAAGAAACTTGCTGCCGCTTTTTGGAACAACCAGGTCTCCAAAATAGTTTTTTTTAAACTCAGCAACTGTTTCACTAAAGAACAAAATAATTCAATCATTTTTTTTAAAGTTGGTTTTGTTGTTCAGCTGTAGGGTTATATTTATGAACCTTTGTCTACAGAAATATGGACATTAAAGAACTACTGGAATACTTTTTTTTTACTGTCTTGCAGAGAATAATTGTTTCCACGGTTTAATTATTTACTTTCTCAATTTTTTATGATGTTATCAAATATTTTGAGAAAAACTTTTAAAAAAAACTTCCAGCTATTATGAATTCATAAGTTTGCTTTTCCTTGCAACCATTTTTATTTTTTATTTTTGGTTCTTTATCGTGTTTATTTTTGTTTTAAAATTCAAATAAATCATCCTGTATTGATTTTATTTTCTATATACTGAATTCAATTTAATTCATTTGAATGATTCATTTAAAATGCATATGTTTCAGAAAGTAGATGAAATGATGGAATTGTTTTAGAATCATGGATACATTTTTGTTTAAATTGTAAAGATGGTTCAGCAACAGCAAATTCATTGATTCGTTGGTTTTATTTGATTTGATTGAATAAATGAATTTGATCAAATAAAAAAAATCTTGTTTTTGTTATTTTTACAGATTTTCTTGTGTGATATGATTAGACATTTGAATACTTAGGTAAAATGTAACATCCAAGTTATGGTTTGGCATTTTAACCCATTGAATTGTAGCAACAGCGACATAAAATTTTTCACAATTTTATTTTGATTTTTTTAATTTAATATTTTTAATATTGGCTGCACGGCGAGTAGTGGTTAGCGCTCTTGCCTTACAGCAAGAAGGTTCCCAGTTCAAGTCCCAGCCGGGGGAAACAGTGTCACCAGTGGGGGACCTTTCTGTGTGGAGTTTGCATGTTCTCCCCGTGCATGCGTGGGTTTTCTCCGGGGACCCGGCTTCCTCCCACTGTCCAGAAACATGCTTCATAGATTAATTGGTGACTCTCAATTCTCCCTAGGCGTGGATGCGAGTGTATGACTGTGGCCCCCGCGACAGACTGACGACCAGTCTGTTGCCCATGAGCAGCCAGGTTAGGCTCCGGCAGCCCCGTGACCCCAAAAGGGACAAAACGGTATAGAAAATGAATAATTTAATATCTATGAACAAGAGAGATTCACAAAAAATAAATAAAACAAAAATGTATTATTTGTATAAAAATTATTTGAGTTTTAATTTTTTTTTCAAAAAAAACATTTCACCAAATGTTGTTTGTCATTCCAAATAGCAAATAAAATTCGTGTTTATCATGAGGTCAGTCAATAAAATTGCTTTACTTCTGGGAAGTTTCCAGTTTTTTTCAGTTTTGTTTGTTTTGTGCAACATACAGTGCTGAGACCATAAATTACATTTGGAAACAAAATTATTTTATATTTTTATGACTCCCCATTTGTCCGGGGGTGTTATTAGTCCTAAAATCTGAAAAAAGAGACAAAGAAATACTCTTGGTAATAATTTTTTAGTAATTGAAATTTGACTTGCGTCATAACAGGAGATTTACTTTAAAATAAAAGGTAGATCAACATCAACTGATTGATTTGTTTTTTCATTGTAGGTTTGTTGTAAAAAAGAAAAATGAAATACATTCAGCAACAAGCTTTTTCTTCTCTTTAAAAAAAAAAAGTTTATTTTTCTAGTTGATAATAGACCAACTGAGCAAAAAACTTTTTGTCAGCAGTGACTGAGTGTTTTGTAACATGGCAGTTGATGGTTACTACGAGGTGAAGTAAAATTGTATTTAATGCTGGCATTGTGCAATCTTTATATGATCACTCCTTAGGAGTAAAACCAGTCATGCCTTTTGCAGATATGTTATAAAACATGACATTTTATAAAACAATAGTACTGGATTTCAGAGACTAATCAAAAAAGCCTTTCATTTTGTAATTGTCTTCTGTCCCTCCCAACAAAAAAAGAACACAGTGAGTAAAATGAACAGTCGAGGATGTGATGATCTGGGACCCATTGACGATCAGCCAGACCGTAACTGTCCCAGTCAATGAGGTACTGCAGACCCCGACCCACCCATCTGGCAGCATGCAGTTGTCGCATGGTGTAGGTAAGTCCTCCATCCACGAGATGAGGAGCAGGCGGGGTCGCCGGAGCAGGTTGTATAGGGCGAGTCCTGAGCAGGCTTCAACTTGCTGACGTGAAACACTGGATGGACGTGTAGAGAGCGTGGAAGGTGGAAGCTGTTAAGGCTGAAACTTATCGATCCGATAAAAATTGACCAAACAGCACTGTTCAAGGACAGCATCCCTACTCCTTACTCAAATGTCCAAGACACATGCCTGAAATGACTACAAAGTCAATCATCAAACTCCTGCCTAAGGTGTTCTGATACCACGTGTATTGATGGACACCCATGTGCTAAAACATGCTGTCCATTAAGGACAAACAAGCACAAATGTATAACAACAAAACGCCACTTGGGTTCAAATTGGGGAGGCCATTTCTTCCATCACACCCCTTCAGGTGCTTTTGTTGTTGCCCACATGGTAATTGAAGTCCCCCAGGAGGACAAAAAGCGTCCCATTGGGGCACTTTCCACTACTCACTTGAGAGACACCAAGAAGGCTGGGCACTCTTAACTGTTTTTCAGCCAGTATAAAGAAACCACAGTCTGTGACCCCCCCCCATGCAAAAGGGCATGACCCTCTCATCTACTGGGGTGATCTCCAACACTTGGCGGCTGTGCTGGGGGCTCACAAGTAAGCCCACACCAGCCCGCCCCTACAATGAGTAACTTCAGAATGGTAGTTTGCTTATCAAGAGCAGTTACACTTTGTTTTCCCTTTTCCACAGCTTGGATTTCCACAGGCTGAGTGGATGCAGGGACAGGAACCGGCTGCACAGAAAAGTTGCTAGCTGGACGAAAGGAGGTGACTTGAGCTAAACTTATGGGCTTTAAAACAGAAGTTTGCTTTTCTTGGCAGATCTTACGTTCGGGTCTTTCCTGATTCTTTTGTCTTTTTTGTTGTGGAATTTCTGGAATCTCAAGAAATTCCTCGTCATCATCTGAAAGTGAGGAGTAACCGTACTCCTCGGGCATGTCATTCCAGTCCACAAAATTGTCTTGTTTCTTTGGGCAAGACGACTGAAAGACAAACTCAGAAGTGGTCTTCTCCTCCACAACAGATTCAGCTTTCTGATTGCATCATTTCTAACAGGAAACACACAATATACTGTACATACAACATGCACAAAACAAAAAAACACAATATTGTACAAACAACATACACACAGAACACGAAACAGACACAACATAACACACCCACAACACAAGAAACACACTATTCAACATACACACAACCATAAAACATAAACACAACACAGGAAACACACACCATAAAACATACACACAACACAGGAAACACACA
>BSAI01000125.1:6220833-6334708 GCA_036245035.1 Adrianichthys oophorus
CAGGAAACACACACCATAAAACATACACACAACACAGGAAACACACAACAAACACCCAGTGCCCTTAACGCAGAGCAGTGCTCTTCTCCTAATTAACCTTAGCCGAAGACACTTTCTGGTAGACACAAACAGTCACAAAGAAGACTGACATCTTTCTGATGGCGCACAAGAACGAAAATGTCATCAGCATTGGTAGAAACCACGATCGACAGCTTGTGGGGGAGCCCAGGCAGCTCAAACCCCATCAGCTTGGACCCAACATAATGAGCAAGAGTTCAATGGCGATGGTGCAAAGTTGACCTGAAAGAGGACATCCCTGTCGAATGCCTCTCTGAACCATCACAGGACGGCTTAACCCCCGGCCCACCTTAACCAAACAAAAGGCCTGTCTATACAAAAGACTCAAGAGAAATGAAAGATTCCCCAAAACCAAAAGCTTTTGAAGTGGAAAATAAATCAAAGTGATCAACTCGATCAAAGGCCTTTTATTGATCCAGAGAGCAGCCCAACATTAACATCATAGGACTTACAAATATCAAACAAATCACGCACAACAAAGAGGTTATCCATAATGATGCGATCTGGGACACTATAGGATTGGTCACTATGAATGATTTGTTCCAAACACTTCTTCAACCTATTCGATAAAACTTTTGAGATCAACTTATAGTCTGTACAGAGCAAAGCAAGGGGTCTCCAGTTCTTAAGCAGAGTCAAATCTCCTTTTTTTTGGCAGGAGAGAAAGAACCAAAAGAACTTCAGATTTGTGTTTTTTGTGTTTCTTTTTCTTTTACTCCTAAAAATAATTAACCTAGAGACCTTACAAAATAAAAAATCAAGGTTGCATTTTATGCAATAATTTGCTTTGCTGAAAGAAAGAAAGGGCTTTGTAAAAAAAGTAAATGAATAAAAGATAAAAGACCATTTAAAAAGATATAACAAAAGGTCATATTTGAACTTTAATTTGTTAGGAAATGACTCGGATGTAGTAAGGTTTTGCTTCCGGATGTCAGCGTCTTTCGTGACCCTCCTCCCCGGTTTGAACAGGGACCTGCCTCCTTCCCACCACAGAATTCAGAGGTTTTATCTCTGAAAGGTAGGTTGTTTTGTGTTTCTTATTGTTGTCGATTTCTATTTTTGCTTTTAGGTCGTGTTTAAAGAACTCTGCATGTCTTAAAGGCTTTCTAAATTTAAGGTCGCGTCACTGTCGGCTACTATCCGCTGTAACTGAGCTAACAATCCAACCAACGAGTTGGAACGACCGACTTCATGTTGACAGTTTTTTCTCGCATGTAATATTAAACTACAGGCATTACAATTTTATACCATAGAGTACTCTAGAATACAGTCAAAGACAGATAAAAAACCTTTAATTCGTCATGCTCGTAAGCGGTCGATACGGCTGTCCTTTCGAGCATGCGCACAACCTGACACTCGACCTTAAAGTTAAAGTTTAACATCTGCTTCAAGCTTAAGAACATATCTGTCATCCAGGTGATGCTATAATGAGATCCGTTTTTTCTGAGTATTTGGAGTGTAAATGGTTAATCGAGAAAACGTTTGGCTTCTTATTCGAGTTGCTAGCATAAAAGCAAAGAAAAGAAGCGAAGAAGCTACTCGGATGAGCAGCGGTGCGTCTTCCTGATCAACAATTTACCCCCAAATTACACCGAAGAACAGAACCAACTGGGAAGCAATTTAATTGTTTCTGCTGTTTTAGTCATAAAACGGATCCTTTCTTTCAAATGTAGTTTGCAGGGCTTAAACTTCACTTTATTAAATAGGGGTGGGTGTGTGAAATGTAGACCTGACAGGTTTTTGGATCCCTCGCCAATAAGGAATTTATTTTATTCTATTTTAATATAACTGGTAGGATTTGAGAACAAGAGTGATAGTCAGTTCTCTTGGTTCTGATCAAAGCGTTTGCAGCAATTTTTCAAATGATCTGCAGTTCAACCTTTTTTTTTTTTGAACAGACAGAAAACTGATCCAGTAATGCAGCTCTGCAGGAGATGAAGGCTTGAATCTTCTCCATGCCTTGTCTAGATATGAAATCTGAGTGTCACTGTTTGATTAAGATGAAAAAAAGTTGATGTAATTCTGGCTTAAGTTGAGCACTGAGTCTCAGATTTGAGTCTAGGTCAAGTAACCAAGTAACCAACTTGACTTTTGGTCTACATTCCTCTAAAAATCAGCTGTTCAATTGCCTTCTCTCCCTTTCTTGTTTCCAAAAAGAATTACTTTAATTTTATTGTAGTTGCTAAAGATCCACTCCAATGAAAATCGTGTGTGTGTGTGTGTGTGTTTTAACACGTTCTTGTATTATTTTTCACGGAATGGAGGACATGTATACAATAGTTTAAGATTAAAACTGTTTCTGAGTATATCTTTTTTTCAAATCATGTTGGATCAGGAGCAGATGAAAATGTTTGAAAAAGTTTGGGTTTATGACGCAACAACTGCCATGGGTGTGACCAAGTCTCCCCAATTCTGAAGCATCCAGTTGCAGACAAATGGATCCATTAACATCTCAGCTGGAATCTGGCTGTAAACCGTACAGCTGCATAGCTCTGACGATGCTCGCTCCTTTTTTTTTTCTATGCTAACGTTACCATGGGTTTGTGAGGTGCTATTCATTAGCCGGAGAGAGTGTATCGGCATCAGCGGCATCAGTCCCACCCACAAACCAAAATTGAATTTCTAATGAGCTCCTGCTACGCTGCAGAAAATGTCTTAAAAAAACGACACAGGTTTTTTGATTTTGGCTAAAAGCAACAATTATAATTAAAAGACCACTGGAAATGCTTTTGAAATAGATAAAAGATATATAGTTGGAGTGGGACTTTAAACTAAAGACTGCATTCAGGAGTTTAGCTGTATTGTTGGTGAGCATGATCTGATCTAGAGGATACTGTATTAATGTCAGAGGCCCAGGAATAAAACACTGAAGCCCTCCAACATTGAAACTCTTCTGCTTTCAGAAAACATATATAAAAAACATGTTTTTCAATGTTTTTTTCCTTTCAAATTGATGCTAAATTAAGCAGAGTCCTGGATTTTAATTTTCTGCTGCAAATTAGCAACACATGCCATGAAGGGGTTTAACCTGGAAGGATCGAGGCTGATTTTCATCGGAAAAGGCCTAACAACCACGGCTTTTAGTGACGGTGGGAAAAATTCCTGACAGGAGCGATCTGTTGACAACTTTTATAGCACTATTTATTTTAGACAAATGAAAACATTTTTTTAAAATGTTTGGTTGGAGAAGTTTCTAAGTTAAAGAGCTTTTCTTCCAAAAACAATGTTCTTGAGAGTTTTAGCAGAGTTCAGTCAAATCTGATGTTTAATCAGATAATTCCTGCCAGGCTGCAGCTGAGCTTCAGAGAATGTCGGTGAGGAATGATTGTTTTGTAGCTGGGATGTTTCGTATTTTTCTGGTTCAAAATAAGAATGGCTAGCTCATGGCACTTGCCTTCAAAGAAAAAAATCAGAAGCAAAAAAAGTTTAACTTTTCAACAGCAGCAAAACTTTTAGATTCCCTTTATGAAAGCTTGATTCTTTTCACCACAAAATGTGTAGTAGTGCCTCAGCTAAAGCATCCTGCTTCTGTTTCCAGGTTCCTATGGTCCTCCTCCCTCTGCATGTGTGATTCCCGATGGGCAGCTGGTCCCGCATAGCCGTGCTGGAGCTGTACCGCACGCTGCTGCGTGCAGGACGCCATCTTCAGTACACCGACAGAAACTACTATCGTCAGGCGGTGGCTCGCGAGTTCCGGCGCTGCCAGGCCTTGACGGTCCCCGAAGATAAGGAGGAAGCTCTGAAGAGGGGCCAGTTCTTCCTGAACAGCAGACTGGGTGGGCTTATGTAGGAAGGAGGGATCACCTGGGCCATCAGGAGGTGGACTAGAGAGGAAATCTCTCAGGTAAGACGACATGTTTTCTTTTCCTACCTTTGCAGTTCAGAAAAATACAGTTTGATGACCCGCTCATGAAAATTGTGTTTTTTATCATGTTCTTGTGACATTTTTCCAATGATATAGGACATACATTAAGAAAATTTAGATTAAAATAGCATTTCTAAGTATTTATTTATTAAGATCATTGTGAATCAGGATCAGACGAAAAATGGCGTTTGAAGAAGAGCTCATTTGTGACGAAAAAAATACACTGAGTGGGCCACAAGCTCCCTGCTCCACTAGAAAGCTGGGAGGGGAAGGGGGGCCGGGGTTGCCCTGTGCCACGGTCCTGCCTGCAATTTCTAATGAACTTCTGTCTCTGCAGAAACTATGTTCTAGAAAACCACACAGTTTTTTAGTCATTAAGACCATTGAGAACGCTTCTATGGTGGTCCAAAAGATGATTGGAGTGGGACTTAATTAAGGTTTATTTTCCTTAACTGTCTTCTTGTCTGCAGGATGGCGGGGGTGAACGGGGATCGTAAAGGAAAAAAAGACGACAATGGAATCGGAACAGCAATCGACTTCATGCTTTCTAATGCCAAGCTGGTGCTGGGGGTGGGAGGAGCAGCCATGCTTGGCATCGCCACACTGGCTGTCAAAAGAGTAAGCGTGAAAATCCCCCTCTTTCTCTGTCTGTTTCCGTGTGTGATTAAGGGGGCGGGGTTAACTGTTTTACAGATGTACGACCGCGCCATAAGTGCACCCACCAGCCCCACCAAGATGCAGCAGGGTGGAAAGAGAAGTTGGGAGGAGCCTGCGTGGATGGGGTCATCGCCACGTGTGCTTAACCACGACATGAAGTCCACAGTCAGCAGGTCCCTCCAGACTCTGCCCACTTCCTCACAGGCCTGCGAACCAGGTGAGGCTAACCAGGGAAAGCTGACATCACCGTTTCCACTTTTCATGCATCAGAAAGTCAGTCAAGCATCCCTCTGTTTTCTGTCCAACCTGCTGACAGACGGTCTTCTCAGTGGAATCCTGCTCTTTCTTTACAGTGGGTGTTGGTCTTTGTTAGAACATCCAGTTGTTTTCTAGTCGTCTAAATTAGCTGCTAACGTTTCTTTTTTTAGAAACTGTTTAGTGTAGTCTTAGAGATATTTTGTATTTTTAGCCACTCTTTGTTATCTTAAAGCTAGAAGTACAGAGAGCGAAAATTCTCCTTATTAAAAAAAAAAGGACATTGAAAGACATGGGTAATTGAAAAAACATGTCAGCAATCTGTTAAAAATAAAAATGTATTTTTTAGAGCAACAGAGTTTTAAAATATAAATAAGAGCAAAGAAACTTAAACACAAACGCAAAAAATATGTTGTAAAAACACCTGTTTGGCACTAAACTATTTATTTACAAATTTAAACATTTCAATTTATGTTTACACTAATCTATGCTTTTATTTTTTAGGTTTATAGTCAAGTCTCAGTGTATTGGTTTGAGCTTGATACAAATTTAAAAAATATTAGTAAAGGTTTTTCTAAAAAAAAAAAGAAATTAAAAAAAAAAGGTAAAGTTTGGATGGAAGGCGGGGCTTCCTTAGCAGGTTTCCCATGGTTCCCTGTGGTCGCTGCACCTCTGACCAAAGAAGGCTTTAGAGCACATGTGTCAAACTCCAGGCCTTAATGACCGGTGTCGCATGCTTTCCAGCTAACCTGCCATCGTAGCTTCTCATTGGTGATTCCCAGCAGCTTTCAGCAGTCGGTTTCAGCAGCTTCTGTGGCGTTAGTGTTATAACATTTTGTCTTTTAATTGATTATAAACAAAGTTTAATCTGTAAAAATATCTTATGGGGCAAATATTTGATTTATATTCAATTTTTCCTGTCAAATGTTAGGGTTGACCAGTTTTGACAAGTTTTTTTTTTGTTTCAGAGGTCATCGTAGCCTTGTTCACACTTTTTTCTTTTGTAATGTCACATGACCACAGAGGAGAGATTATATACGTCCTGAGTGTAAAAAAACAGCTTCAAAAGAGGAGTCACTTCAGGAATTTGCTGTTTTCCACCAAACTTGTGGTTAATTTGGCCTCAACCCGTGTTTGTGTCGTCAGACCGTCTGCGCAGAGCCGTGGGCCGCTCTGCAGTCGGAGGAAGTGGTGCCTGTCAGTCAGATCTGCAGCGAGCTCGCATGCGGCTGTCCCTCCAGGAGCGTCTGTGGGAGTTCTACCAAAAACACGTCAGCATCCCGGCCGACGAGCAGACCGTGGCCAGGAGGGCGGCGCTGGACATCTGTGCGGAGCTGAGAGTGTTCCTTCACGCCAAGCTGCCCGACATGCCGCTCAGAGAGATGTACCTCAGTGGAAGCCTTTATGACGACCTCCAGGTCTGCAGTCGCTCCAGTTCCATCAGCATTTCACTCGTTAGGATTGGATTGAAACTTTATTGTCCTCTTAGGTGGTGACGGCAGACCATGCTCAGCTGATGGTGCCTCTCGTCTTGGAGAAGAATCTGTGGTCGTCTATTCCGGGAGAGGACACGATCATGAACGTTCCTGGTTTTTGGCTCGTCCGTAGGGAAAACTTGGAATATTTTCCAAGGAACAGCAGCTACTGGGACCGCTGCATGGTTGGAGGTTACCTCTCCCCTAAATCGGTCCTTGAAGTCTTTGATAAGCTCGTGGGCTCCGTCAACTGGCCAGCTATAGGGAGTGTTCTGGACTACATCATCCGTCCCGTGGTTCCTTCTGAGACTTTGACCCTGGAGGTCCAATATGAGACAGACCGGACTCTGTATGTGGACTTCCTGCCTTTGCTGGTGATGGAGGATGGAACCTCACTGATTGCCAAACCACACCGGCTCGCTGCAGAACGCCACGAGAACCTGTGGCGGCAGAGCTTCCGCGTGGCTGAGACGGCGCGCCTCCGGGCTCTGGATCAGGAGGACGGAGGCTGCCGCTCCACCTGCCTGAAGGTAGCAAAGGCCGTGTGCAAGCTCCACCCTGCCCTCCACCGGCTCAACTCCAGCCAGCTCACCAACGCCATCTTACTGCTGAGCGAGAAGGAAGGGGACTGGACCCAGGAAGCACTGGCCGACCGCTTCCTTCAGCTGCTGCGGGCTTTAGTGGGACACCTAGAGGCCGGGAGGCTCCCCTGCGCCCTTAGCCCCAAAGTGAACTTATTTTGTGAGCTAACTGAGCAGGAAGTAGACGAGCTGGGGTACACGCTGTACTGCGCTCTGTCAGAACCTGAGGGGCTGCTGAAAACTACGCAGTGAGAAAACCCATGCATGGAAAAAACCCATTCCTTATGGAAAACTGCTGTCCTGATCCTCAGCGCCTGTGCAGCCACATGTTTGAGACCGTAACAGTGTTTTCACTCTGTGACACAAACGTTTTTCATCCTTTAGTGAAAGGATCTGGATGCAGGTGGGCCTCCTGAAAGCCATTATATTATGAAGTACAGCGGGGGCGCCTCCTACTAGTTAAAAGGTAGCAAGCAGGGAAAATTGGGGTTTGAAGATCTCAGGGTCAGAGTTCATGTAAAGGCGAGAGCTGCTGAAAGAAAGGAAACGTCAGCAACAGATAAATCCACATTCTGAAGGATTTCTTGAGTCAATGATACAGCGGCTAAACTTGCTTCTGCTGCCTGCATTACTAAACCATGCATGGAAAAAGAACACGCCCACAAATGAAGAGCAGGAGGAGGAGCCAACCATGGAATGATGGGAAACAGTACAGCTCTTCATAGCGTTTTTTTCACAACCGGTTTTGTGCTCGTGACATTTTTCCATGAATTGACCATAGAAATGGGGAGTCATGCTGCTGGGTGTTTGCTTTAATTTCCTCTTCGCTCTAAAGATCTCTGTAGGAGGCGGAGTTTTCTCGCTAAAAGTTTTTGACTCAGAAATCTGAAGAAGCTTGAGTGATGAGCTCATCCGTGGAGGGTTTGTGCGGTAGTCTCATTAAGTTAAGCCGGAGCTTGTTCTCAGAATAGTACAGTGCGCTTTCAGACCACATGAAACCCGGATCAGCTCATAAGCAGCAGTCTGAGGATCCCTGAGCCAGACGGGAATCGGGGAAACACGGATCAGATCCAAAAAGTACCTGCAGAGATGTTGCAAACCTCTTAGTTATGTAACTACAGCTATTTTAGCCAAACTTCCTGTTTAGATTTACATTCAGTCGAAAAGTTTTTGTGTAAACGTCAAGAATGTCCAGGTTTTGTGAAAATGTTCACTAAAAACCTCCAGAGATAAAACTCCTAACTCCCAGCTCAGTGGTATGGTTTCTGTGCAATTATCCATCGATATGATGGATAGGTAAATATTTTTCTATTTAATACCCATTTGTAACCAAAAAGATGCTATTTATTTTCACCGTACGTGTTCAGTGTAAGTGCTTTGTTCTGGCTGTACCAACATAACGTGATCATGCAGAATATTTTTGTCCTGTGCAAACATCAAATCCTCCTCTGTGTCGGGGTAGCAGGGAGGTCACTGTGCCACACGATGTAGAAGCAGCTGCCTGGAGGGCGGACGGGTCCAGGGTCCGTCTGCCGTCACTCCGTTTGTCCTGTGCAGGAATTTGCTTGAAAGACTGGATCAAAGTTGAATAAACACATCAAATTACGAATGAGAAATGCTGACTTTTATTGTATTGTGTGATATTCCATCTGACAGAAAAAAACAACTTCAGGTCATTAAAAGAACGGGTGAAATGATGAACGGAGTGGTGCAGAAGTTTAAATGCAGCATCAAAATAAAAAACTACAAAAGCCTCAATCAGCCCTCCTGTTGTGCTAGTTATAAATTAAAAAAAAAAAAAAAAGTCGAGTTTTTTTGAGAATTATTGAAATTCTGCAAATCAACATGTAATCAGACATTCAAGCTCCAAAGTTCCGTTTTCAGTCGTCTACTTGGCAGCAGCGAAGCCCACCCGGTCGGCGTTCCTGTCGAACACGGTGTAGTACTTCCCAATGAAGACGTCTCCCAGGATCCAGAGGGGCCCGGCAGGAGGGGGGATATCCATGGCCATGAAGCCCGACAGACAGATGGAAGCGCCCATCTGAGACTCCTGGATGAAAAGAGACGCACAAATGAAGGTGGGGGGTGCGAACGCAGAGCCGCGGCTTTAGGTGGTTTTTATTTGTGAACACCTTCAGAACGTAATCCTCTCCGGTCAAGTTGAACGTCTTTCCTCCAATGTTGAAGGAGATGACGGAAAGAGATGGAATCTTCTTACAGTCGATGAAATACTGCAGGAAATGCGATGAAACCATGAATATCAAACAAAGAAGCCACTGCTGTTTTTTACTCTTAATTGTTCGGATTGATCCAATAAAGTTCATGTGGAAGTGACTTTTTCCACTAAGCATCATGTAATCTTCAAAACCTCCCGTCACTAATCATGATCGTATGGTATCACGTAATCTGACAGATGGAAATAATTGAAGCACTGCTTCCTGTGCTGCATGGTGGTGTAGTGGTTAGCGCTCGCTACACAGCGAGAAGGCCTGGTTCACGTTTTTGTGCCTGCATCGGTAGAGACGAACAAGTGGTAGGTTATTCTTTCTGCATGTCTCAGAATTGAACCAACCACTTCCCTATAACTTTACACCACTGACTGTACATAAGAACTGGACTGTGGGACCCTTCCCTCATGGGGTCCAAATAGGAAGTCCCTGCTGGTTTCAAGAATGCCAAAATCCCATAGACTTCTAATTAAAAAATAAACAGCTATTACTCACTCATTCAAATTATAAAGTGACCAACCAGATGCCTCAATAAAAGTATGTGGTCTAACGTCGAACATTTAAAACGTTTGTCAGAATCTCCTGAGCCCACTTTCAAGTGACAGGGGCATGGACTTCCATCAAGCTCACTTCTTATTGGCGAGTGGTTGCCTTAACACCCAGACCGACTTCATTTCATTGGAACCGGAAGTTAAGTCATTTCTATGAGTGACATCATACTCACTCGGTCCAGTTTTCATATACAGTCGATACTTTACATGTACTATCCTGGCCGAGCAGCTTTTGGTCTAAAAGGATTTTGAGTCTTTCTAAGCTCATCAGAAGGCCACGCCAGCGGCTCTGTTAAGTGTCTGTACCTCCCACCCGCTCTACACAGCAATGGTTTCAAAACAGGAAGCACAGTGTAGAAATAAAAAAAAAAAAAAAGGATGCTTTTTTTTAAGTGGTGTTGGTCACACCTCCCCCATCAGCAGAGGCAGAGCTCCGATGGCTTTGTGCAGCGCTCGGATCTCCTCAGCGGGTCCAACCATCAACGACGTCCCGGTATCCACTATAGACTGACAGCCCGCTTTGCAGAGAGTCAGCTGGTTCCCCACATCCACCCTGCAGGCAGATGAGACAGAAGCTTTACCTCCAACACCTGCTCGGGGGTTTGTCCTTCACAAAAACAGCAGCCTCTTTGTGTCATTTCGGTGGAGGTGTTCGATAACCAGAAACAGGAAGCAGAGGAAACGGCCTCTTCTACTCAGTTCCTCGTGCTCACCTGTCCATCTGGATCTGCCAGTAGGCCTTTCGGGTCACGTTGACGTAGTGCAGGTCTCCACTGAAGTACTGGGGGTCGGTCCCTCCCAGAATCAGCTCTCCTCCGACTTCTGCCGCCGTGTCTCTGAGTGACAACAGAAACTCAGCTTCACCTCTAAAACCGCACAGCCAAAACTCTCTGGTCCCTGAGCTCAAACCTGCTGATGTAGACAGAGAAGATGTTCTGAGGCAGGAGCTTGGCGCCCATGGCCGTGTCAAACACGGGCGTTACGTTAGCCACGGAGATGGAAGGGTACGCCATGCCCAGGACGCCGTCAAAGCGAGCCACGGCAAACGTGATGCCGGGCTGCTTCACCGCTTCTCCAAACTGCTGGGCGGGCACGGACAGGCCTGCCACCTGGGAGCAGAGGAGTCACAGAGGCATTCACCAAATACAGGAATGAGGACGGAGGACGAGGAACTGGGAGCTTCTTCAACCCACAGAGACGGTGTCCTGACTGATGAAGCCAGACAAGCTGCCTCTGCCATACCGTATGGAGAACTCTGTGCCGTTCTTCACGTATGAGCTGGACTTATTTGAGTTGTAGCGACGATGGACCCCTAAAAGCAGAAGATGTTCAGTCAGAAACTATGGACACTTTCTTCAACTGTCTATTTCAGGACAAACACTTGAAACCAGAAGAGGTTTCAGACAGAACTAAAACACTCCTTGTTCTGGCTTTTTGTTCCCTTTTTGGGGTCAGAAGTTCAGACTCATTCAGTGGTTCCCCACATCAGTTCCATGTAGTTACTGATAGATTGGGCATGCGATGCGCTTTCAAGAGGACCTTAAAAGCCCACTCTTACCCGATCCTAGCGCACGGTCGGCGCAAATCTTGAAAAAGACTTTTTCTTTCACTGCTTTATTCCCATATATGAAAGACTTGGTGTCATCATTCTGGCCAAACACAAACCGCAATCAAATATTTCCCTTCATGATCAATTTTCAACCAGCTGGCACTTTGAAAAGAATGCAACTCAAACATCATTATTGAATTTGAGTCCCTGATTGGTCAAAGTTCAACCTGGTTTAATTTTCAACGCGCTTTAAAGGGGTGCGTTTTGTAAGCTTTCTGCTCTAAAGCGGACGTAGACGAGTGACGAGCGTTTTGAACGCGGAAGCCCAAAACGCGCGTTTACAAACGTTTTCATAGACTTTTCATTGGAAGTGGTCTCTGAGCGTGCGTTGCCATGGGCGATGTGAACGTAGCTTTTCTCCTCCCTTGTTTGCGTGTCTCATAAATGCAGATGGCTGCAGTGTGTGATAATCACGCTTTAGATCACTGAGTTTTTGAAGAATTGGGAGCACTTCTTGGAGTCAGGATGAAAAGAAGAAGTGCTTTACGTTGGTTTTGTTCCGAAAAATCAAGATTTGATTACATTGATACAATAAAGAAGTGGACCGGACCTTCCAGACCCACAACTGAACACGAGCAACAGTTGAAAACGAAAAAACTTTTAATTTAATTCTCAAGTATTTCACATGAACTTATTTGTAGATTTTGAATTTAATTTCTTAAAAAGTACACCATTAATTTTTATGGTAAATCCTTAAAATAATTTGTACATTTTTGTACTGATGCTTCACAGGAATTTCATCAAGTTTTACTGTTTCTGAAAACTTAATGATGAGATTTTATGAACAGAATTCAGAGGTTTATAATATAAAAAAAACACTTTAAACTCACAGCAGGCCACGTCCCAAAAGGAGCAGTGAATGGAGGGAACCCAAAGGTTGGAGGAGCCGGTATCGAACAGGACAGAGAAGTTCTGTGGAGGGGTGCCGATGCTGATAAGCCCATAGTACTGAGCCTGAGGAGACATGAAGGTTGACAGAACATGATGCAAATATAGAGTCACCTTTAAACTAAAGCGGTAAGGAGTCTGCAGCCAAAATGGGGAGGATGTCCCACGAAGATCCAGCAGCTCAGACAGTTCACCCACCATAGAGACGCTTAAATGCAGAATTATGTTCCCGTATTGGAGGAATTTCTTTACCTGAACTGCTTTGACAAATAAGGACACCCCCCTCACTTCAGATCAACATGTTTTCTCTATCATGATCCAGCTGGTGACTGGACATGGAGCAAAGGACTTCAAAACTTGCTGTAACTACAAAAGACAAATGTAATCTAGTTTCCACTCCTCTATTGAGTACAACTTTTCACAGATAAATATTTGCTGGAAACATTCCTGCAGAACCACAGGAACGAGAGCCAGACAGAAGACGTTCAAATCTTCAGTTTGCACCAAAAATCTAAGTATTACCCGCATTTCTGGAGGATGAGAAACACATTTCCATCTAATCTGGTTTCTTTCTGAAGATGCTTACTTTAGAATTTAAGAAAGAGCAAAGGCACGTTTGTCACATGCTTTTCTCTTCATGGCGTATCTAAGAACTGCAGAGGCATTTAGCCTCTTTTATAGACATATAAGCTCTGAAACGGTGGCTTTGCTTTCCTTAAAATCCCATTCCGATCATCTTTTTATTTATTGTAAAAGCGCTACCAGTGGTCTTTTAATTTTTCGAACTGCATTTTTTTCATTTGCAACAGATTAACAACAATTTGAATAAAGTTCGATTGTCTGCATGCACAAAAATGGCCAGAAATTAGATAAGGAAATATGCAAACTCGTTATCCAAGTACTCCAAACTCTCAGGTTTCTGTAATCACTGAAACAAGCTCAGGGATGCACATACATCCATGAAGTTCGTCAGCCTCTCCACAGGTAGCTCGGGGGAGGTGGACCTGTCCAGGGACCCCACCCTCATTCCCAGAGCCCGGAGGTCATCCAGAGACATCCCACTGTCGCTCATGAGGCGCCGCAGACTCCTGGTTTTATGCAGAGGAACCCTGAAAATAACAGAACTAAATGATCAGAGCTGGGTGGTAAAAAAGTACAATTATACACATAAAATTTCATAAAGTAACTTTTTGTAAAAAAAAAAAAAGTGTGTCGTACATTTAACAGGATGTATGATAAACAAAACAAAAGTTAACATTTTTTACTCCTATATTGGGCTTTATTTTAAAATGTATGTTTTTTGTGTTTGCATATCAGTTTGATGTATTTTTGAACTATTTTTTTTAAATACATGACGTGTTTTCAGAAACTTTTAAGCCAAACTGGACTTATTTTCTATTCTAATTAATAAATTAAGGCAATTATACATTTTATTCTGATTTGTATATTGTGCTCAGCAATGCTATGCCGTTTTAGAAAAAAAAAAACAAAAGAAATAAATCGAAATTAAAATAATAGATTTTATTTGTAATATATTTTCTTTTATTTTTTTCTCATTTAGGTTATTTTAGTAATAGGAAGCCTGGCCCGCCTTTTCTAGATTATTGCTTCCTGGTTTAAAGTGTCTGTTATCAAACACCACTACTGTCCTGCGCGCGCACACAAATCAAAATAATTTAAAATAATTTTAAAATATAGCATTTAGGTTTAATTTGAAGTATTTAGAAGCACGTTCGTTCTATTAGTGGCGTCTTTCCAATAAAGTGTGATAAACGAACATGTTTGTTTCTACCTTATAAGGGAGGTGCATTGACCTATCAGAAGCGCTCCGATGATACACAGCACCCTCCGTTGAGACATGTTCGTCATTCTCCAGAAAAAGCTCGAATTTGAAGAAGTTTCCAGCAAAATTCTGTGGACAAACGGATTCAAATTGACCCAGAAAGTAAAAGGTGAGTCGTGTTAGGCAGTATCCGGACTTACTCCGCTTCCCGTTATGCTGCTCTGTGATTGGAGGAAAATAATTCGCTGGGTGTTCTGATTGGCTGAGGAATGTTCGCGTCATCCGCCTCAGTAACAGGAGCAGTGAGAGTCACAAGGTGCCAACCATGTGACTGTGGACGAATGGATGATTATTACAGACACAACGGGACACTAAATCCATTCTTTCAGGATGCAACAGCTTATCTGAGCTTCTTAGCGTCTAAATTCTTCATTAAGAGCAGGAAAAACACAACGTATGTGTTTGACAATATTAGCTTTGTGCTTTTAACTGTCATAAATAAGCCTTTATTTGGGGGGGAGGAAAATACATTTCTATTGAACATGGATCTATTTTTTTGTGCTTCTAAATAAATACAGTTTTTATTTTTAAATATTTTATAAAATGTTATTAAAAAATATTATAAAATAAAAATATTTTATTATAAAATATTTAAAAATGTAAAACAATGCAGAAAGACTCAAACATAATAAAATTAGATATTGCTGAGATTTGCAATTTTCTAGTCAGCCAATCACATGGCAGCAACTTCATGCATTTAAGCATGCAGACATGGTCAAGACCATCTGGTACAGTCGAAAAGGGGTCGAAGGAACTTTGAACGTGGCTGTTGGTGCCAGCCAGGCTGCTGCAAGGCTTATGATGAAACAAAAGCCTGCAGATGAAATCTGAAGTGGTTCGGCCTGCTGAGCGACTTTAGATCAAATCTGCGCTAACGTGAAAACTGATGCAGACACACGCATCATCGGTCATTGTTTTACTGACAAATGTGAAGACATTGCGGAAAATCCTGACGTAAAAAAACAACATCCCTGATGAAACTGCGCTTAAATAAACGTCCCACACAGGGTTCAGAATGTGTATTCCTCCATTACAATTAAGTCAGTAATTCTAAGCAGATATTTTCCTTCTAATTATATAATAATCATACTAATTCTGCAACCTGTACACAGTTGATTCTTGCTGAGGTTAGCTGTGGCCAATAAGTAAGTCAAACCTCCATATCATCTCAAAGCGGTTTGGTTTCATTCACTCTAAAAGTATTCACAGAGCAAAAATGTGTCAACTCATCTACTGTTTTTGTTAGGCTCTGGATCCACCCACATACCTACCGTCTGTAAAGTGTCTAGCAGCAGTTCCTTAATGCTCAGTGAAGAGGACAAGCGAACACCTGTGATATGTGTTGCGGTAAACCACGACATTCGAGCAGACAACCTATGAATGACCGTGAACTCACAGTCAGGGAGTCTGAGGATCGAGGGTTTTGAACCTGCAGCATGGCGGTAAGAATCACTTCTGTCCAACATGGTCCAGACAGTAAATCTGACAAATAAAAACAATTCAGTTTAAATGACAGATAGCATCTTTTTGTGCTTAAAGTTACAGAAGGGGTTTCTTTGAATATGTTAATCATAATAATGACATCGTTTCAAAGCTTCTTTGATGCTGATTTTTGAAAATATGCTAATGCTGTATATTTGAAATGTGCTGTATACTTTAGAGTAAGCCGTTCACTGACAGACCTGACCGAGACCCTACTTTTAAAAGAGCAGCACTACTATACTAATTTTCTGAAGGTCAGACTGCAGATGTGATCAACAAAATCCATAAATGCAACATAACCACCACAAAGAGAATTTAAAGGTTTAAAGCTTCTTATTTTGATATGTGCAGGCTCATTTCCTGGATAGTTTTGGCTAATATCCATGCAGAAGTTGCATAAGAGTTTAATTCTCAGCTGAACAAAAGCACTTACTTAACATCGCATTTTCTGCTTTTAGCTTTTCATTTTTTTAAATAGAAAATTAAAAATGTTCTGTCTTATCTCATTCAAACTAAAAGCAAAGAAAGCATCCCAAATGTTTTGTCTTTGAAAGTTTTTCTATTGGATTTAGCAAAATGTTTCTGTGTGAATTATTATGTTTTAGTATGTCTTATTGTTTGTTCTTGTTGATCCCGTACTATTACATTTGGTTTGGTTGAAATGTTATCAATTCAAACAGTTCTTCACGTTTTGAGGTAACAAACTGCTTTTCTGCACAAAAAAACTTATCATGACTCTTGCTCTTCATTAGGACATCAATTAAGCAAAACGTTTGTTATGATCCTGAAAAATTGGTCTTTCAAATATAAATTTAGTAAAACAAATATATATATATATACATAGATGACCTTTGAGTGAGAATTTCCTAAATTGTCATTATATGTACATTAGAATTTGGATGTTTTCAGTTCTTCTAAAATAACACTAAAATATGTAGATCCAGAATCCTGAAGGACAATAATATTCTGTACTGGGAACCATAAAGTAATGTAATATTGCACTTTTGAATATATAAATACACAACAATTGTACTTACATAACCACAGAAACATGATACGCACTGAATTGTTACTGGTTCAAAATCAAGGAGCAAACTGAGTCGGGATTTTTTTCTCTTTTTTTTGTCTGTCACATTTTAATTTCCTCCAGTTTTTCAAACTGTTTAAAAAAGAAACTGTGCTCCAAGGAAGGCTGTTTTGGATTGCAGCTTTTTCAAGCTCACAACAACACAAAAAGATAAAGATTTAAAATAATGTTCTGTAAAACTTTTTGGAAACATTGATGATTTCATTTAGAGCAGCCAAAAACACTCTTCCTTATCTGCTTTTATCTTTTAAAACCAGAAAAAAACCCTGCTTTTATGAAAATTTTTTCTTGACTGATTGATTGTTGCCAACAAAGGATCTTTAATTCTTTTGTGGAAACTTTTTTAAAACACTGCCGTTGAACATTTTTGTGGCTTAACTTGAAAGAAAAAGCTGATGATAAAAATAAAAGTTGAAGGGATAAACGATTATTGTGGATGACTTGCAAAAATGACCAAACATTTGAAAGAAACCACCTTATCTGCTCTTCTGTTAGAATGACATGTTGACATTCCCAAGTCACAGTTGAAACCATGGTAACCAGCCAGCCATTTTTATCTCGTTACATCATCACTGATGTTTGGAGATTTACTGTAAGGAAGAACTTGTTTCCCAAAAGGCTAAAGTTTTGTGTCACACCACTGATAACGAGGATTTCCAATGACAGTGTTTTCATGATGCTAGGAAGGTAAAATTTTTATAAAACAAAACAAAACAACAAAAGAATTGGGTTGTATACTACTGCGGGATGACATCATCATCAGGCACTAGTTAGCTTGCAGCTGCAGTGCTCGGAAAATAACAACGATTTTATCAATTTGAAAATACACGCACGTTCTTCAGAGCACACCCACGCGAAGAAACACGTTTCTCCTTCGCGCCACGAGCGCCACAGGTCACCATACCGGCAGAGGGATAGCCAGCCCTAAGTCGCCATGGCTCCTTCTTTAAAAAAAACACTTTCAGACACCACTACAGCTTCAAATGTCCCTTCACTTAGTGCAAGAGGGAGTAGCCAGAGGGGTAGGGAAGCTATTTGCCCTTAGTCTCACACACCAGCCCCAGTATAGGGTGCAGGTAGAATCTCAGAGGAGGCAAGTTTGGGTGTGCTAAGAGTTTGGGGTTTCAGATCCCTTCAAGACCCTTAAATGCATAGAAACCCATGCTGTCATCATATCAGTTCACTGATTCATATTTCTATCTTCTCCTTTAAGCTATTTGATTTGTCTATAAAGTTTTATTTTGAAAGTTCTTCCTGAAACTACTCTCTGAATTTACCGGGCTTGGGTCCAGCACAAGCAGGACGCTGGTTTGTGTCCAGTTAAGGCTGCAGTTATCTTTTTTATGTCTACCTGTCAATGGTTCTGACAGTAAAAGTTGTTTTTTTTTCTCTTGGTTTCAACCCTTAAGCCGAGTAAAACTATCAGGACTCCCCAAAGTACCAGGCCATCACTTCACAATCCCCACATTTATGAAGACCCAGATGCATTACTGGTAAAAACTGATTTGAATTCATTTCTGAATTATTTAGCTTTTGTTTTCCTGTAGTTGACAGTTGTTTTTCTTCAGAATGCTGACACTGATAGAGTCCAAGCAGATGTCAAACCAACACCTCAACCCCGAAAAAAAAAAGTTCAGTTCAGCGACAACATTGACGCCCCCAAGCAGGTCAATGCAGCCTACATCAACCAAGCAGTTAACCCAATGAAAACACAGGTATGTTAAAGGCATTTACAGGGTTTCGTGGTATCAGGACCAACTCAGTGACCTAGTGGTAGAGTGTCTGCTCTGAGACTGGAAGGTCATGGCTTCAAATCCACAGTCATCCCAAAAACTCTAAGATGGGACCAAATACTTCCTTGTTTGACACTCAGGTTTTAGGAGTTGGATTCCTCAGTGCATCTGCTCACCACCCTCCACCGGATGGATCAAATGTGGAGAACAATTTACCCACTAGATTTTAGCATTTTTCTTACTGTACATTCTTCTGTAATATTAATTAGGATTAAAAATAAAAGAAATGACTTTCACAAATGATTTTTTTTTTGCCCATTTGTGACCAGAGTTCTAATGTTTTGGAGCTTCCTCCAAAATTCAAGCCTTCCCGTCTTGCCCCCAAACCACCAGAAGTCGGAAAAAAAAAAACTTTAATGTCTGCAGTATTACTCCAAGAAAACAAAAATTCTGACATACAGCCATAAGAAACAAACATTGCGTCTCTGCACTTTGTAAAGTAGTTTTTATTTATGTCCTGGTTTACTGATAAATATAAAAGCATGTTTTTTTCTGTTTCAGCTCCCACCTTTGAGTTCTGAACAAAAACCTCCCATTCCACAAAAACGGCAAAATTATCTTTCCCTTTCATATTCTGAAAGACCATCTTTAGTCATTACTCAAACACCAGAGGTAAGGGATATTACTGAATTGTGTCAACATCTAGCCATTAACAGTGTCTCTTGAATGAATTTTTACTTGACTTTGAATCAGCTACAAATCTGTAAAAACTCCAGTTTTCAAAGAGCTGGGACATCACTGCTACACCACTGAATCCGTTTGATTCAAATTCACAAGAACACGATTCAATTTAATGTCTGAACCAACAGCATTCAATGAAATGTTGGTTTATTAGTTCAATTTCTATTCCAAACTTTAATACAAACTTGGTATGTCTATTTTGATTGGCTTTAGAATGAAGATTGTTGATTCAAACTTCTCTGTCTTCTTCTCTGTTATTATCTAGAGTTACTCAGAGTTACCCCAGCAAGGCAATACATGTGCCAGCTCCACCAAGAAACCGGACGAAAGACCCGTCTCACCAGCACTTTCTGGAAAGTCCCCGGATCCCAGTGGGGTAGACCGAACAATGGTAGGTCTTCTGCCTTTTGAGGCTGGTTTCAGGTGGAGCACGCCCACTCATCTGGGGCTGGTTCACAGATAAACATGTAGTTGCTTTTAGACTTGGGCATCAAGGTTGTCCAATCAGACTGTGGTGGTCCCTAATACTCCATCTCTGTGGATTTTCTGTCTGCTTCTTCTGGGGATGGGTGTCCTCTGGAGCCATATGCCTTAAGAATCCCCTCCAGTTCTTTATGGCTTATCTGGGCTTGACCCTGTGTTGCTCAGGCTTCTGACCTGTACTTCTACATTAAGTGCAACTATTTTCAGAGGCCTTCATTCTCATATAACTATGGGGCAAAAACAGTCACAATTTTGTCACAGATTCTCCAAGTTGTCTCATGACAGTGTCTGGGGCAGGTCAAATTTTGGAGGTTGGAATACTTGTCTGTGGTTTCTCCCCCTTTGGTTGTTGGTCAATGACTTGAGGAGCTCTGTCTGGGACCACAGTCACAAAGGTTTCTATAGTGCCACACAACGTTGTCACCAATTCAAATCTTCTAGAGCTCCACAGGTCCCCCTGCTTAAACCATTGCAGTACATGTCCAGATCTGTCTAAAGTTCCCCAGAAACCATCTGGATGATCTAGAAGAAGATTGGGAGATTGTCATGTGGTCAGATTAAACCAAAATGGAGCTCTTTGGTTTAAATCCACTTGCCATGTTTGGAGGAGAAGGAATGCTGAGTTTCATTCTAAGAACACTGCTTTTCTTGCAAAGGAGATAGGATAACTGATCCATTTTAAGGAAAGGATGAATGTGGCCGTGTATAGTGAGTTTTTAGTCAAAAACCCCCTTCCATCAGTGACAGCATTAAGAATGGAACATGCTTGGATCTTCCTGCATGACAATAATCCCAAGCACAACCCCTGGGGAACAAAGGAATGTTGATGTAAAAAAACATTTCAAGATTTGGAAGTGGCCTAGCCAGTCTCCAGAGTTCAATCCCAGTGGAGGGAGTTGAAAGTCTGTTGCCTAGCAACACCTCCAAAACATCACTGCTTTTGAGAAGAACAGGATGGAGGAATGGACCAAAATAGCAGTTTTTCAAACCTGGTGAAGATTTACAGCAGGGGTGTCAAACTCCAGGTCTCGAGGGCCGGCCTCCTGCTGGGGTTCCAGAAATTCAGCCTCATCTGCCGCTGATTACTTTGATCAAGTGTGTTTAGCGAATTAGGAGCTTTCTCATTCCACAGCATTATACACTCCTACACGTACACACAGACACATACTTACACAAGGATGGTGGGGCCCCTGATCTTCTGTTCCCTACCCCATCACTGGTGGAGGGGAACCAGGCTCTCGGTAGCGGTGACCGTGTCCTTTGGGTGCTGGCTTCCTGGAGCTGGCGGCCCTCTCTCCACGCAGGGAAAATGAATCAATACTGAGTTATCTGACTAGACAATGAGCCGGGGATCATATCACATCTGAGTTTAGGAGTGTTCGTGTCCTTGTGTTGATGGTTCTAGTCCTTGCCTCAAAGAACTTGGCCTCTCCAAATTTCCAATAGTGGGGGAGTCTGGTGAACCAATGTTTGCCAATCACATGGGGGACCCCCATTTCTCTTGGTCGTCCTCCTACTGGGTAGTGGTGAGCCCCTGCCTTGTTCTCTACTGGACTTCCCGTGGGGCACGTGGGTGGTTGTTTAAAGTTTAACCTCAAATACAAAAGGGGTTTATACAAATATACACTTTGTTTGTCTGAAGATTCATATCCCCTGTTATAACAGTCAAATCTGTCCAACACAAGAGGCCTTCAGCTCTGATCCGTTTGCTCAGCTGTTAGACAGGAAAAGTTAGAAGAAAATAAAAGAAGAAAAACATGCAGAACGTTGGCCCTCAAGGCCTGGAGTTTTACACCTCTGATCTACAGGAAGCCTTTAACTTCTGTCATTGACAACCAAGGTTACATTACACAGTATTGAAGTAAAAGTTTGTTTGTGACCAAATCCTTTTTTTTTGCACCAGAATTGAAGTGTATCTACGATGAACATTACAGATCAAACTCATCGTTTACCGTGGAATAACTTTTTTACCCCCCTTGTACATTAATGCTGTCCTCCCCTTCTTTTTTACTTGTCCCCAAAACAAATCAGCATAAGTTTAGCCTCGGGTATATATGGAGTTCAGGAATTCTTTAAAGTTGTAATGCAATTATCAAAAAAAGTCCTGGTTTCCAAATAGATATAAAAGCATGTTTTTTCTGTGTTTCAGCCTCAACCTCCCCTTCCTCAAAAACGCCAAAATCCTTCATCTTCTTCTTCGTCGTCTTCTTATCAAACACCAACGGTAAGGCATGTTATTGTACTATGTCAACATCAAGCCAATAATGATATTTTACTAGACTCTGAATTCATTATAAACCTGTACAGTTTTCAACCAATCCAACACCATTCACTGAGATGTTGATTTATTGGCCCAATTTCTTTTCTATACTTTTGTTTGTTTTGATTGGTTGTGAGTTTTAGAATGAAGATTGCATATTAAAGCTTCTCTGTTCAATAATCTCTGATATTATATTGTCTAGAATTACTCTACGTTACCTCAGCAAATCAAGCAGGTATCAGTCGGCTCCTATGGAACCTTGAAAGAGGGACCTGTCTCACCAGCACTTTCTGGAAATTCCCAGGCTTCCGTTGGGGCAGACCAAACCAATGTAGGTCATCTGTCTTTGGAGGGCAGTGGTAGTGAATGCTGAAGTTGTCAGCCTGTAGATGTAGAACTACTATACTCTGGAAATTGGCATAAATATTCAAATGCTCACATACTGAAGCTGTTCTATTTCACTTTGCTCTTTCATTTCATCCCGATCTACCCCTCTTCAAAGTTTATCCTGCATTATGTAAGAATGGTAAATTGCATACACTTACTTATCTATCTTCTTAGAAGGCCCAAAGGGCTTTATAGTCACAATCCCTTACACCCATGCACATGGGTGCTCCTGCACCTCTGGAAACTCGCATCAGTGCTGCCCCTTCTGCGGAAATTCCTGTTTAGTTCCTGCCTGCCTGGTTTCCTGCCACGTTCTTCTGAAATAAAACCAGTTTTCTTTCTATTTGAGTTCTTTACATCTTGAGGTTCAAATGCCATCCTTCCAAAAATAAATCTGACAAGAGCAGTTCAAAACCAGCTGCTCTAACTCTTAATTTAGGGAGTCTATTATAGCTTTTTGTCTTACGTTATGTGAAGAAATTTCGACCAAAAAACATTTAATTCCATGGTAAAACGTCAATCATTAAATATGATTTTTTTTTTTTTGTTACAACCACAGTCTCAGATTTCTGGCAGAATAATTCCTGTTCCTCGATCTCGACAACTCTCTTCTTCCTCCTCTGATCTTCATTATGACAAACCATCCACAGCCCAGAATCAAACTTCAGAGGTAAGGCATGTTATTGTATTATCAAGCCAATATTAACATAAATTTATTTTACTCTGAATTAATGATAAATCTGTACAAACTTCAGTTTTCAACCAAATCAACACCATTCAATGAAATGTTGATTATTAGTCCAATTTCTATCCAAACTTTAATACAAAATCAGTGGTTTTACTGGTTTTGAGTTTTAGAAAGAAGATAAGAAATTTATTAACTCTCATCATACAATAGGAGTACAAGCCCAGCACTGGACAAACATTACAGAAAAAAAAAAGAAAAACAATATTTTTTTAGTAGAGCAGTCAAAAACCAACTGCTCAGACTTTTGATTTAGGGTCATATAGTTTTTTGTTGGGCTTTCCCATGGAAGAGAAGAAATTATGACTCAAATTCAATGGTAAAAGTTCAAAGATTAAATCAGATTTTTATTTTTCTGTTGTAGCCTCAGATTTCTGGCAGACTAACTCCTGTTCCTCGATCTCGACAACTCTCTTCTTCCTCCTCCAATCTTAAATATGACAGTCCATCCACAGCCCAGACTCATATTTATAAGGTAAGCCTTATTGTATTTTGTTAACATTAACAGACTGAAAAAGATATTTCCTGTCTCTTTGTAATGCTGTGTAAATTTGAAGACGAAAACAAGGAAAAACTGTTTTTCTCCTGTGACATTTTACAATTTTACATATTCATGTTCTTGTTTGAAAAGTTACTACACCAAGACATTTAGACATTTTTATTAAAAATCTGGGAAAACAATTGTGATTAATTGTTGAATTTTTCAGTGGCCCTTAGTTACAGTGAGTTGACACAGCAATGCAAACATTTTTCAGTCAACTTTATCAACAACTCTCAAGAGAAACAACAGCCTCAAAAACTCCTAGGAGTCGTCTTCTTTGCTTGATCTTATCCCGAAGATGTTTTGCTTCTAAGATGATAAAACCTGTCAATAAAAGCAGATCTCTGTTTTTTTTCTGTCATTAACTTTTGTAAATATATCCTGTATTACAAGTTACTGTCAGTCTATCATGTCATGAAGTGAAGCATGCATGAACCATGAGGGTCTGCCAAACCCTATCAGAGAACAAATCCATATGTCATAGTAATGTTGGGTAAAGAGCTCTAAAATGTTCACTTTTCCAGGATTTCATTTACCTTTTCAAACATGATCAAAATTCCTCGTTTGACTATGAATATTTCTCGACAAAGCCACTTGAAACTGTACATTCATGTTTATGATCAGGTTTTCTGCAGCTGCAAGCTTTTGGCGCTACTGTCGCCCAATTTCTCCCCAGTAGCTCTGCCCCTGTGAGGGTGGAATGAACCTTTTGGCAATGGGGCAGACAAGCAAATTTATCTCATTTCCTGTTTTTAAATCAATTTCTTATTCACTTTTTGCAAAACAAAAAAATTAGAAACAATTTTAAACGTCAAAATTACTATACACTCACATAGTAACACGATTAATTGAAACCTCTAAAAATCGAAATTAAAAAAATTTTCCTTTTCACACAGAAAGCACCTCAAATAATGTGGCAATATAAATGTTTTTTTTAGAAATAACTAATTTATGGAAACAAAGTGCAGAACAGCCATTTTTTATTTGTAAGAAGCTAAATTCCCCAAAAGTTTCATGTCATCTTAAATTTCTGAACAATATTTCCTTATTAAATAAGGACCTTTAATTATTTTTGCATAAATCACTGAAAGCATTGACAAAAGCAAGAGTTTAATTAAAATGTGGCTAATGAACTACATTTCCCACACATCAGCAAATTGATTTTTACTGATGTTGAGAGGCCCCCCGACAGATGTTCAGTTCACTACAGTCATGATTGCATGTTTTATTGTGATGGTGAGATAGACTGACGTTAGAAAGTAATGCCATTAAGTAACACAAATTAAAGTGCAAAAAGGAAAAGATTTATTTGCATTAATCAGATTGACATCGTGCAATCGGATTGGCTCCTGACTGCAGAAAGGTGCTGATTGGTTAATTGAGACAAAATATTTGTGTCAAATTGTCTGTATGTGTGAATTAAAGATTATCAACACACCAAGTGGAAAATAAGTCAGTGACATTTTATGTATTTATTTAAAATATCCCCACACCTAATGTGATTGCAGCAACTTTTCATAAATGTTTTTAATATAAGCAACAACTGAAAAGCTAGATTAAAGCCTTTGTGAACATTCAAAACAAAAAGTTAGAGGTTTGCTAACCCACAAACATTGTCGCGCCATAATGGTTTTGATCAATGATGATGTTTGTTTCCATTCACCCCTTGTTTTTCCTTTAATTTGGTGTTTTAGAATGAAAAGTGGGTCTATGATGGTTAGGTAATAACTGTCCTTATGAGTGGATATGGCTGGCTGTGGGTGAAAACTGGGCAAACCTGTGCAGAACATGCAGGTGGCCCAAACAAAATTTAGAGATAAAAAGATAAACCCTAGAGTCCGGCGTAAGGACACCGTACAACAGCATCACCCATACGTCAGAAATGAGTGTAACTTACAATATCCTTACAGATACGCCACGATACACTTACCACACGCACGACAATCGCACATTTAATTTTCATGGCGTCCATTAAGGTTCCCGCATGAGCCACAAGGGAGCTACCCGCTCTCCCTTCAAGATGCAGCCGCACCTATACAACCCTCTATGGGCCCGAACGACTCAAAAACCACAGCACCAAAACGGTCTAACACTTGTACGGGTGCACATGACCAAGCCTTTACTGACAAGATTTAAAGACCCAATAACCTTCAAGAGATGAATTCACGTTCTCATCTGAGCTGAAAAATCAAAGTTTCTCCTTTTGTGTGTATCAGACACCATTATATATCCTGCCACCTTCACCACAGCCTGGTTCAAAAGAATACAAATGTCGCCCTCCATACATCCAAGTTATACCTGATGACCCAAATGACAAGGTGAGACAGACAGTATAGACATTAGAGAAACACCAAAGTGCACGTTCAGTATTTTCAAAGATCAAAATGGTCCATTATTGTATTCATTATGAAAAAACAAAACTTTTCCAGACATTGAGGAAGCCGGAACCTCGTCCTCCACTGCAACGAACCCCTTATGAGAAGAACGAGTCCAAATACACACTGAATGCAGATGTGAGGTCTTTTCTTTCATTGTAAATAAAGTCAACAAATGTGTTTATGAGCAATTCCTTCATGAAAACTGTACTTACCACCTCCAACCCCCAACTTCCTTCTGCCAGGACATCACTGATCTCCTGAAATAGCTCAAAAAAGTATCCAGTGAGTACAACATCTAACACACTGAAAGGAAGTCATAACTTGGGGAAAGTGTCAATGTTTACTGAATACCTGTAATTGTTTGTTTCTTTCTGGTCATTCCAGGTCAATCGCATAATGTTATATCACCAGTATATGGCCTCGGATTAGAGGAAGAAATCAGGTAAGGACTGAATGGGTTCGTGTGAAAGAATATTTCAAGAAATTTAGATTTGCTTCAGTAAATTTGCATTTATGATAGACTGGTAAAAGTTAGACGTATGTATCAAGTACAATTTCTCCTCTGATTTACACAGCAGTGATGGAACTTATCCTTAGAGCTTCAAAATTGGTTTGGAGGAGAGTGGCTTTAGTCTGGTTTGGCAACTTCCATCAATTAAAGTGTAGAAAAATGAAATGACAACATTTACCATCAAACCACCAGAGAAGTTCAGTTCCAAATTTGCGGTGTCATGCTTCCTTCAGCTGTATGGAAGAGAAATGCTGGAACGCAGTTGATGGTCAAACAGAGGGGTTTAAATTCGTTTTGGCAAAGCAGGAAGTGGCCGTATCCCAATCCAGCGATACAATTATGTTGAGCACAGCCCCTAAAGTTTCTGCTGGATGTGAAGACGAATGTGTGATAGGCTCAGGCACAACTAACAGATGTTGGTCGATAGGTGCAGCATGGAAGTGGTGGTTTTGGTTTAAACCTACCTCAGCATCTGCAGCTTTAAAGAGAAAACCCAGTTGTAGGTAAGAAAAGGCTGCAGGAAATGCCAAAGCAGTTCCTCTGTGACACAAGGCACATGGATGAGATGGAAACGCAGTGGACAGATGAATTGAGACAGCAACATATGATGTTCTTCCCCGTATCCCTAGAGTCTGACTGAATGGACAGGCAAGGATCCATTGTGTTTCTTGTGTTCTGGGAGCAGAAATGCTGGCTGTTGGCGAAGGCAAACACATAAATAAATCAAGAAAAAAGAGGCAGAGAATAGTTTGGTAATGAATATGAGAAGTTCAGCACAAACAATTGTGAGAAAGCTAAATTAGAAACTTGTGTTCATAAAGCTTGGGGTTTGGGGTGGTTCTGGGGGACTGGAACCTGCTGTTGAGCTTTCTTGGTGTCTTGGGCCTAACCCAACCAACACAGATTGTTGAGATGGTTTTCCGCTGAAGACTTGACCCGCTTGTACCTTCACACTTACAACTGGTGAATAAATGCTAGTGTGGCATTATGGTTTCCCCTTATTAGGTATTTTAAGAAGATGCACACATTTTTGAAGCAAAAATAGAAATTTTAAAAGGCCAATGTCAAAATGGGAAACAGATGTGACAAGGACAAGGAGACCGATGCTTAACTTCCTCGCCACTGCAGTGGTGCCTGAACTACTTCCCTCCATCAATTAAAAAAAAAAAAACAAAAAAAAAACACAGTGACACATGCACACAAAACAGGCCAGGTGCAAACACCGCACACACACATACACAAAAGAGGAAAGGAGAAGGTCACTGCCTGGCATGCATCAAAGGGTTAACAGAAAAGCATCTGCTCCTGAAACACAAAGCAAAAACCTTAAACCACCACAATTAGTTTACACCATGAGCGATGGTCACGCCGGGGTCTGCACAAAGTCATCCGCAGCTCAAGTGTGTGTCTCCCGACCCAGTGCTACAAGTCCAGACACCTGGCGTGCAGCAGCAGCAGCAACAGCAACAGCAACAGCAGCAGCAGCAGCAGCAACAGCAGCAACAACCAACGGCCTTCCATTTTGAGGAAAACTCCAGGAGCTGGTGGTGTCTGGTGCATCAGGGAGATCAGAAGGGAGGCTGGAGCAAACTTCCCATCCGACCACATCCTGTCGGTTTGGTGTGTGGATGGACGACAATCAGCTGATTTGCGGCGGGAGCTATGCTCAGCCTCTCAGAGCCGCGGCATTGTTAGCGATTATGCCCAAACAATAGTGCACAAAACCCTGTGGTGCCAAAACAACAGGGTAAAGCACAACACCTAAACAGTGGCAAAACAGCAACACCTACTCCTGCAGCCTAGGAGGACAACCGACAGGTTGAGCAACATAAACACCTAGAACCTAATAAAAACCTGGAACACTGCCTCGCTTTCATCTTCTCAGCGATGAAAGAGCTCCAAAGATACCCAACTTCACGACTTCAAATGGCTCACCCAGACGCTGTGAGGATGGCAGAACTGTCGCAGCTTGTTTTCAAAAATGGCCAGAACACCGATGGAGGGATTTCTCTTCTCCACCTTAGTGGGATGACGTCTGAAAGCCTGCTGAAGGCTTTTTCTTCTGAGATTGATCTTTATTTCACAGAAAAGAAAGGCCAAAAGCAAGTTTTCGGCTACGATTAACAACCTGACCAAAAACCTGCAAGCTGAACTTGACCACCTAATTAAAATGTGGGAAACAATATGTTGATCCAAACAGTTCCAGGTGATTGTTATTTCATATGTGAAGGCAGGTCTACTAGACAGATGCTTTTTACCTAAAGCATGTTCATAAGGGGTTGGCCCAATGGTCTAAGAAACCAGTGAAAAAGCTATTAAGACTAGGATTTAAACCCCAGACAACCCAACTGGTTCACTCATAGGTGCTTCCCGGTACAACCACAGGCTTAAATAAACAACCACTAAAACAGCTTCGCCCCTGCGACAGACTGGCGACCAGTCCAGGGGTGTACCCTGCCTTCGCCCATGAGTAGCCGGGTTAGGCTCCGGCAACCCCGTGACCCCGAAAGGGATAAAGCGGATTGGAAAATGAATGAATGAATAAAACAGCTTCCCTGGAGCAACCAGGAAGAGGGACCTTGTTCAGGCACTACAGTCGGGAAAACATCACTGGTTAAAGGAACCAGTGTCCTTCCAGTCAGACCTCAATGTTGGTATTTTCTGATTATTGCTTTATATTCATGAAAATCACTGATTTTTTTTTGTTTTTCGTAAATCAATGCCTTCAGATGTGTCAATGCTGGTTTGTTGTATCAAATAGTATGACATTCAAAGGTTCTGGGATGAAAGAAACTTCCTCATCCCCATCCATGGCTATATTTTAGGGCCCTTGTTATTCCCAGTGAGCGGACAGTCCGGTCCAGTAAGGAGCAGTGTGGTACGGTCCAGTTAATTCTGGCGAGCGTTTCCATTCAGTTTAGCCTCACTTCCATCGAGCGGTTTGTTTTTTACAGCACATGCATGGTGTAGACCGCTTGCGTGTTTGCGTCTTTGTAGTGCAACATCAAGCGAAGTAACAGCAATGGAGATCATCGAGCTGCTCATCTGTTATTTCTTTATTTCTGGTACATCGTGTATAACAGGAAAACAATGTTGTTTGTAAGAAGCTTCCCGTCGACTAAGAGGAATACCGCCATAAAGAGGAAAAAAGTTACCTTCTGAGCACTAGCTTATGAGCGTTATATTGGTACTTTCTAAAAGTCGTCTGCACTTACTCGTCACCATCCCTTTCTGCTAATCAATGGATGGTTACAGCGGCTCCGTCCCAACCGGTCCGTTCCACTTTTCTATGGACCTACAACGGATGTTACCCAAGTGGTACAGTTCATGACTGTTTGATGGGTCCATTTTACAATGGAAACGCTCAAAATACCAGACTGGACCGCACCATGCCGGACCGCTCAGTGGAAGCGAGTCTTTTGTCGCAGCCCTGCAGAATAGACACCCTTCATACGTGTTTTCACTGCTGTGCAAAATATCCCTGATTCCATCTATCATTTAGCCTCGCGGATGTCAGGACTAAGCATTCCAGCGGCATATGTCGCCTCTGAACATCCATACCTTAATTATTGTTTTCTTTTGTGTTTACATTGATTTTTTTGTATTTTACCTCAACACAATTCTAGTGTTTTTTTGAAGAGTTGTCTGTGTGTCTTTGAAATATTGCAATTGACTAAATCTAATACACAGTAGGTACTCTTCTAGCAACAACTTATTATAAAAACATAAAAAATCGTCACTTTACTGCTGCTGTGTCACTGTGAACATAATGTACATGAAATATTTGTAATAAATGTCGTTGTAAAACATTGAAAAATCTAGTGCGAATTCTTTGTACATTCGAAAGGTGGGCGGAGGGGTATCGTGAACAATGCGGAAGGATACTGGCACACACTGGAGGCTGCAGCTCTTATTACCGCCTCACGACGCTGTGCGCCATTTTTTTCTCCGGAGGAAACCCCAGCGACCGCTCACCTTGTCACAAGTGTTTTGCCGAAATGGCAGTGTAGACGTGTGCCGCGACCCAGCAGCAACCAACAAAACAGTGCATCCAGCAAGTGCACTGAGTCACTTCTAATCCAGCAAAAATGTCGTAAGTATTGTTATTTTCAGACTGATTTGTGAAATCTGTTTATGTGTCGCCACTGTCATGTTCTTAGTTGGCAGTTTAGATGATTCAATTTAATGTTACACGACATTTATGAACATGTAGCAGCTGTTTTTGTATAAAACTATTTTAAGTGGCGCTTAATGACGTAGCACGCGGTGAGTCATGAAAATGACCTTTGTTGGACACCGACACGAATGGCGTTTGTATTATTTAAACGGTATGCTCGGCTAAACTAACATTGTGCTTTTATGGCGGCTGTTCAACGTGGCAGAGAGTGGGTCAGTTTTCGTGCTAAAATGGCGGTTTTCTGTGGGCGGTTTGAGGACAAAGGAGTTGTTAAAGATGGAGACGGAAGCCGGGCTTAAAGCGGATTGACGTCAGAGTCATCTGAGTGATGTTAAGTCACGTGGTCGGCTGTAGCAGTGAAGGGGGCGCTGTTTTACCCCTCAATAATAGAATGGATACTGAATATGGAGATTTTGAACGTTTAAGGCTGGATTTTCATTTTAAAAATCCTGTTTTTTCAGGTCCTTTGCGGAAACCTACAGCACTGCTGCTTCTGACAGCATAAAAGAGTTCCTTGCTACCCCAGCATTGTCACACGCTCCATTTGTGACCAACAACAGCCATTATGACCATGATGATGACAAGCTCACCGTTTGGCCTGGAAGACATGGAGGCCCTTCTTTGGGGCCCTTCCTCTCCCATGGTTGACGTCATGGACTCCATTTTCACCGACAAAAACGGACGCCAGGAAGGAGGAGGAGGAGCTTCACTGGAGGGGGACGCTTCACCTGTGTCGCCCCATGCCTCCTCCTCGCCATCGTCTCCCTACTCTCCCCCTCGTTTCTACTCTCCTCCTCCTTCACCTTCATCTCTCCTCGAAACAGACAAGGGAGGGAATGAGTCGGACCTGCTGTCCCTCCCTTGGTTGGACCCCCCGGATCGGCTGAGAGGCGGCTCAAAGCTCTCAGATGTCGGAAAAGGTAGAACGCAGAACTTTTACTGGAGGCAATAAACATTCCAAGGGTCAGAACTGAATTGGGTTTGTTGGTGTGATGAGCTGAACGTTTGGTTTTGTCTCCTCAGAGGACGTGCTCGGTGACCTGCACTGGATGGCTGAGAGAGTGGACCTAAGCGAGTTTGACCTGGACTCTCTGATTGGCTCCTGCAGTCCTGCTGAAGAGTCCCCGAGCTCTCCAGAAGATCTCCTTGCATCCTTGGATGTTCCCATGGAGCTGGACTCCTTCCACCTTCCAGCTCTCTCAGTCCCCGAACCCCCACGACTCCCCTCTGAACTCCCTCCTCACCTTCCCGCCGATGGTGCAGCGGATGAGTCGGAATCTCACGTTGAGAGTCAGGAGATTCCTTCCTCTCTGTTTTGCGTCCCAGATCCACAGGAAGAGCTGGAGATCAAATCTGAGCCCGCCTCCCCGGCCCCCTCTCCCCCAGCGGTCGCCTCTCCCTCCACTCCAGACTTCACTCTGGACCTGGGCAGCGAGGTGGATGTCCCTGAGAGTGAGGTGAAGCCCATCGTGGTGTCTGTGGTTCCCCAGGTCCCCAAGATCGTGGTCTCTCTCTCCCCGACTCGCATCATCCTTGTGTTGGCCCCCAAAAGCGAAGTGTCCGTCACCGCCGCCCCGGAGGTCATAAAATGCTCCCCACCAACCTCCCCGACAGAGAAGTCCCACAGAAGCAGGCCCTACCCCCAACCCAAGCAGAGCCCACCCGCTTCTCCCAGTGTGGTGGTTGATGAAGGCAGGTCTTCCCGGGCTGCAGGTGGAGCTGAAAGGATGTCGCTGAAGCCCCCGAAGGACAAGAAACTGAAGAAGATGGAGCAGAATAAAACTGCTGCGACGCGCTACAGGCAGAAGAAGAGGGCGGAGCAAGACTCGCTGCTAGAAGAGTATGCAGTGCTGGAGAGGAAGAACGTGGCGCTGACAGAGAAGGCGGAGTCTCTGACCCGGGAGATCGAGTACCTCAAAGAGCTGATGGAGGAAGTGAGACGGACCAAGCTCGAGAGCTTAGTGCTGACACCTAGTGGCTGAAACTAGAAACAGCAACCTTGTGTTCTTTTAGTGTCAGTTTAGTGCGTTTTGTCCGCATCAATAAACGATGTATTAAAATTCTGGTATTATAGAAAACCTCAGAACATGTATTAAGAAGTTAGTGTTTCTAAACTATAATATTAATTGCACATTTATCAACCAGTTTCTGTGTGAGGACCTTTTTAACCTAACTATAGAAAGTCATTTTCAATTTTTCTGTTACAATCCTGATGTGTAATCTCATAATAAAAAAAAACTTTAACTGAATGGTCTCTTCGTTTTCTTTTAAATGTGAGAAAACAGCAAGTGAATAATAAGCTATAAAATCATTTTTAAAACAGTGTAACATCCTTTAATTGCACTAACATTCACTGTTTGGATGCTTAAGAAGCAAAACCAAGCTCCTTTTACTTAATTGGTGTTTATTTTGCATTTTTATTCTATAATACAAGTTTCAGTGTTTATTAAAAAAAATCAAATATCTTCATAGAATTACATAGGAGTTGAGGCTTTCAGTGTGAGTCCAGGATTTGTCTGAAGGCAACAATATTTAGTTTCACCCTCTTGTCCACTTCCATTTCAAATATCACCCAGCTGAACCCCTATGTGGTGACAAATGTCCAGCTTCTGGTCCTCTGACTTCCCTCAGTGTCATGCAAGCATTCATTCTTTAGTGTCCGTCCGTCCATCTTCAGAACCAGCTGAATGAATCCTTTTTGGGGTCACAGGACTGCTGGAGCCAAGCCAGCTACTGAGGAGTACTAAAGGGGTGAAGGGTACACTTTAAACAGGTTGGCACTCTGTTGCAGGACCACACACTCACCCAAACACAGGACAATTTAGATACTGATGAACATTGGAAGCTGGAAGGAAAACTGGAGTGCCCAGTGAAAACCCCAACACGAACGAGGAGAACCCAACTGGGATTTGAACCAGCACTGACTCGCCGTGAGGCAAGAGCGCTAACCACTGCACCACATGTTCAAATTCTGGACCTGATTTTTTTAGTTCTTAGAAACTGCAGTTTTCTTCATCAAATCACTTCACGATTCACACGAGAAACTAATGAGTCTGCAGATTGATTGTTTTAAGTTCTTTTATTTTTAGATGTTTTCCTTACATTGTATTTTACACTATATTGTTATCATGAAGTCCACTTCAAGTTTTTCTTTTTCAAAAAGTACCATATATTTGTGGGTATTTTTTTCTGTCAGTGTTCACCCTTATCTGCACCGTGGTGTCTTGTTGGTTTCAGAAAGAAAGAGGAACTGTTCAATATTTTTTTTTAAATCACAAATTGTCATGTTAGCATGTGATTTAAAAATGCAGACACATTAATATTTTGGATTTTTATGAGACCAACCCCTTTGGCTGATGCTTTAATTATAGAGCCATAACGTCCCTTCCAGAGTTCATTTTTTAAAAATTATTTTCTAACATTTTTTTTTTTTTTTCACAAGGGAAATAAATCATTTTTGGTTCACAAAACCTAAAAAATGTAAAATACCAAACAGAATAAAGCAAAAAAATATGTATAAATATATATAAACATATATATGAATACTTAAAATATCTTAAATAATCCGGACATTAAGCTGCGACAAAGAAAGCTCGACTTGAATGGACGTCCATTTGTTGGATGCCGTCTGACCTTGAACAATTAACCGCCGGATCAATCTGAAGGAGGAGATGAAGAAGGCCACCTTCTCCTTCAGACAGCCACACAAAATCAGCGCTTTAGTGTCCGTGAAGCTGGTTTGCTGCTTCAGACTATTCATCCCTGTGGATGCCAAAGAAATAATGCGCACCTCCCTGCAGAAAAGAGAAGATGAGAGCAGAGGAGGAAGAGGAGGGGAAACGTGAACAGGGATGCTGACCTAGGCACACCTTGAATTGCATCATCCACAAAAATGCACACATTTATTTTATAACTAGCCCTCAGTGGAAATGCTGTAATTGGCCTGGGCTTTGGTCCAGGTGGCTGATGGGTAATCTGTATTGCTGTGGAGGCGAGCCAAAGTGGAAATGGTGCAGAGGCAAGATGCATAGAAGTTTATCCAAGAGAAAACAGAGCGGTGGTGCTGCGTGTGTAAACGCACTGACTTAAAATGTAACCCCTTATTTAGAATGACTCAGACAGCAATCATCAGTAATGTTTTATTTCATAGCATTTCCTTTGGATAAAAATAATAACTTCATGCATTATTCAACCAGGACTTTTGTTGATAAACTGCCCCCTAGTGGTAGTAGAACATATACTCCACTTCCCCTTATTTTTTAAAGACCCATTCTGATGAAAATAGTGTTTTGGCGTTTATAACATGTTCATTAAGCTGAGTATTTCTTTATTCAAGTTAAGATGAATCAGGAGCAGACAAAAAAAATGCTGTTTGAAAAAGATCTTATTTGATCTAAGTACATACCGTAGTTTAGAGTTTATTTGATTGATCTTGTGGGTGGGCCACCAGTTCCCTGCTCCGCTCCATTCTGATGCATCCACTTGCAGACGAATAGATCCATGTACGTCTTTGTTTTCCTCACTTGAGCTGTCATCTGGCTCAAAACTGTACTGCTGGATAGCTCTAACATCGCTTGCCATTTTTGTTGCACCATAATATTAGGTTGGGGTTGTGAGGGAGTGTAAGCTAGTGGTAAAGTGTGTAAGCAAAGGGATGATGGGAAATGAGGGCAGGCTTACTCCATGCCAACAGTTCCGCCTACGACTCAGAGGCGAATTTCTAATGAACTACTTATGCTCTGCAGAAACCCCATAAAACGGCAAAAAAGTCATAATTATAATTAAAAGACCGCTGAGAATACTTTTACCATATATAACCACGTGTTTCATATTTGATAAACACATTTCAGAGACCCTTATCTCATTGTCATGATCAAAACTTTTCTTAAAAATCCTTTGGAAATAACGGTTTTCTGTCCTGTAGTACATTGTCATTCCACTAGGGGGCAGTAGAAGGGCTTTTCCTGATAATTTCAAAATGGCTGCCTCCAGGAAATCTCAAAAATACTTTTGAAGGGAAACGTTTAGCTAATTTAGCTAACATTGTTATAGCTATATTGAAGGAATGCAAAAATTGTTGATAATAATTGTTTGTAATGCAGTTAAACCATGTAAAATTTTTGGATCAAATGTGAGACGGTTAAATAATATCTTTTTCCTCATGTCAATATTGCATTTTAAGCTAACATCGTTGCAAAAGTGGACTAAATTATGCAACATAATTGATGCTGTAAAAATTTATATTGAATTTTTTTGAAGACTTAATTACAGGATTAAAAAATTAATTAATAAAAAAAATCAATTATTTGATGTAGGGTTAAAATAGCTCAAAAGTTGATGTATTGTAAGTCTTTAATGAGAATTTCAGTCAGTAAATAAAGACAAAACAGAAAAAACTTGTTTATACCTTTAATTGTTGTCAGTGGGAGGGCAAAAAATTAACGAGGTGATCACTTTACTGCTGGAAACGTCACTTTGGCTACTTTAAAACAGAGCTTACACAGTGCTTTGCTAACAGCTTACACTTGCACATAAGTTCACACTGCAGGTATACGTGGATTCAACAACATATTCACAGGTGGAGCAGGGATGGAGGTCATGCTCAATGGTCTGGGCGGCCTACGTCACTAGAAGCGTTTGTGAAACACATCTGTGTTGGAAAAAAATGAGTTTTTAACCGCACGGCAGTGGTTTTTGTCACTAACTGAACGCCCCCTTTTCCAATATTATGCGTCTATTCTTTTAAGGTACAGTGGAGCAATGAGATGCCAGGATAATGTATAGTTTCTTTTTTATATAAAGTTTCAAGCAAAAGTCAGAGGATTGAGATGTTAGGTCGCCTGCTACTCTACAGGCACTCGGTTTGCTTGCATGCGGTGTCGTAACATCGGCTGAGGTCGCTCTTAAACAGCCTGTTCTCCTGTAAGGAACTGGTGGATATAGAAAAAAGTAGCAGACAGTAAAAGGCTATGTGAGCTCAACTGGTTCTTGAGGTTTCGTTTCTTTTTTCTGTGTTTCTTGTAGCATGCAAAAGCTTGATGTAGCCTTTCCCGGTTACAGGTCTGCTGCTGCAGGGCTGTGCTCCCTCTAGCAGGCTTTGATGCTGAGGCACGTATCTGGTCGATATTTGCTCTCGGATGCATGACCGCAGCAGAGGCAGCCCGCGCTGCTCCACCGGGATCTGAGGCTGCACACTTTCAGCAGCAGCCGTTCTTCCTAACTGCTTTCTAGAGCTTTTCTTGAATGCTCAGCAAAGGTATATCCCACGTTTACCCCTCTCTCTCTCTATTCCATTTTTTCTTTTAGTTTAGAAAAACAGGAAAGCGAACCGCATGTAAAGTGCAATGTTTTTTTTTTTTTACTTACAATCAGAATCATTTTTTTTGCAGCTTAGGGATTTCTGCAAAAATTACCAAAAGAAATCTGTGGAAATCTGCCCCCTGAGCTGAATCTAACCAAACTTTTATCAATACTTAACCTGCAGTTGTTAAACAAAGGTGTTTCTCACCTGATCAGGTGGAGATGGGAAGCTATATGCATGCTTCTGCTACATGAAGCAATTAGCAACATATTTGATGTTTTTTTATTCTTTTAAAACCAGCGGACATTCATTTGTTAACCTCTGTTAACAGGCAGATGTGACCCCGGCCCTTTGAATCAGAGTTTTTTTTAGTGATGCTCAAACACAGACTCTTTAGCAGAAATGTGGTTTAACCTCCACTGAGAGTCCGGGCTGAGGCGCGTTCAGTGAACAGTGTGTCTGGTCTAGTTTGTCACGTTTTAATAACATAACAGACTTTTCTAAGCCTTAATTTCTTTCCCTTCTTCAGAGAAAGTGAAGGATATTTAGATGAGGTTAAAGTTACTTGAGGTGATGCTTGGAGAACAACACAGGTGAGTCGGTGAGCTTCTGACCCTTTTGCTGCCAGGACGTCACTGTAGCATGCATCCTCTGCAGTCGTCCTCTGGCTCTGTGTTGTCTGAAGAGTACGAACTCTCCTCACTCACTGCAGAACAAAACACAGTTAAGTGTGAGCCACTGACATTACGAAAATATGCAAAAATGCTTTGAGTAAAACTGACTAAAAACAAGTTTCTACAAAGTGGAGACCAAGGCAACAGAGGTAGGGAAAAAGATGGATTGGAGCATCTTTTATAATAAACTTGTGAAGATTTTTTGTGATAAATTCTGATTTTCTTAAATACCTGCACAAATGAAAATTGTGTTTTTGTAATTTTTCTCATAATGGAGGACATGCATACAAGAATTTGCTGCATTTCTGAGTATTTCCTTATTTAAATTGCATTAGATCAGGAGCAGATGAAAACTGGATATTTGAAAAAGCTCAAACTTATGACATAGCAACTGCCACAGGCGGGTCAAAGTCTCGTTTTCTCCGCTCCAAGTTTAAAGCATCCACTTGCAGATAAATGGATCCATCAATGTCTTTATTTTCCGTGTATTAGCTGGTATCTGGCTCTAAACTGTGCGGCTGGATCGCTCTGATATTGCTCGCCATTTTTTGCTGTGCTAATGTTAGCGTGGGCTTGTGAGGTGCTTGTTGCTAGTAGGAGAGTGTAAAGAACAGCATGTCGGGAAACTAGCTTGGCTAACTTCCACACCAACCCAAAAGTGAAATTCCAATGAGCTCCTGCTGCTTTGCAGAAAAAAAGTTTTAAAACGACACAGGCTTTTTGATTTTAGCTAAACATTGCAAAATCACAAATAAAACACCAATGGGAACCATTTTACAAAAAAAAATTAGTTGGAGTGGGACTTTTTCGTTTCAACCGTTAGCTAGTAGTGCTTTAGGATGTGGGAGGGGTCAAATACAGCACTGCAAGATGGGAAAACTAAAGGACTTTGTTGTGGAATTTAAAGTCGGATCAGAAGTGTAGCTATTAAACTTGAGCTCGCGAGTTTACTAGGAATGCAAGCTCAGTATAAGCTACATGAAAGGTTTTTCTTCATTGTTACTTGCTTTTTAGTAAATTAAAAAAAAGACCAAATCTGATTTTTTTCATGCTTTTTGTTGCTGTTTTGCAAAGCACAAATTATGTTCTGAATTGAAACAAAAAAATTAAGGTTTGAAGTGAATCATGGGGAAGTTGAGTCATTGTATCACTAGAGTTCATCTAAAGCAGGGATCCTCCAAGGCCTCGAGGGCTGCAGTGTCTGCATGCTTTCCAGATATCCAAGCCCTACTCATGACTGATTACCTGGTTCAGGTGGGTCCAGCCAATTAGAACATGCCAGAGCATGGTATGTTGGCAAACATGCAGGAATGCTTCCCTCGAGGCCTGGAGTTGCCTATCCCTGATCTAGAGCTAGCTTGTGGAGTCGCTGCATTTTGTTTGGTTTTTCTAAAAACAAAACGTGGATTGTCTCTAGTCTGTCACTTCAAACTTCCTAATCTAGATCACATGATTTGGCTGCAGCGATGCAGTGAGATGGACGACAGGTCTTCCTCTAGTGCTGCAGCGTTATCTTATGGATCGGCTCGCTCAGACCTTATAAATGCATTCACAGTAACTCTAGAACTTGTTTGTATCACGCTACATGTTAGCCACGTTAGAAGTGTTGGCGTATTTACAATACCTGTAACTCCTAACCAGTCACGTGCGGTGAGATTCATGGCTGGCGAGGCAATGGCGTCAATAGTCAGATTTACAAACATGAACCCTACAGATTATCTTTTTCACCATTCGATTGGCAGCAGTTGCAGTGTGTTTAAAATCGCAACATTTTTTTCCCTTTACAAACTTTGGCAGAGGGGAAAAGAATCACCTAAATTGTTATTGTTGACTTACTTTTAGTTCTAAATGAAGTTTGTGTCGCTCCCTTGTTTTATGTTTATGGTGTCTCCTGAAGAATCACATTAATAACCTGTTTGTAGAATTCTTACTTTTCTTTCTTCAGTTTTAAAAGTCGTTTCGTTTCAGTGGAGATCACTTCCAGTGACGTGTCTAAACAAATTCTTGAGTTTAGAGGTTTAAAAACGTGATCCTCATTTAGAAAATGATGCTAAACAATATTTATGAGAACCTCTAATTCTATTACTCTTCAGTCGAGGTGTCGCATTCTCTGGGCTCACCAGCGCCCTCTGCCTTTTGGCAGGCGTACTGCCTGCCGCACTTAGTGTATTTCTACAGCGCATTTTAGCGGATAAAAAGACGAAATGAGTCACAAACTGGCACCAATGTAATCAGACAGATGGCGAGAAATAAACAAATTATGTAGTTTTAATTAAAGCGTATTTTATGATGATAAAAAGACCGAATTAGTAAAGCGTATGTGTCGGCTGAAGCTCCAGTCAGTGTGTGCGGCGCTGGGGAGGCGCGCATGCTGCCGCATCCACCGCTGTCTCGAGTATTTCAACAGGAAACTCCTAAAATCGCTGGAGAAACGTTGAAAACCCACACAGCAAAAAGTATTCATAGAATAGACGTGTCTAAAAAAATAATATTTGATTTTTATTTTTTAAAAGTATATTAATTTTATTTAGTGTATGCACTTTTAAGCTATACCTGCCTCCCCTGACTAAAACAACAAACTGACATCGCTAAAAGCAAACAATACTGTGACTACGCTAACTCCCAACCTTATTAGTAACACGAAAAAAATGGACAAGCTACACGTGAGCCGCATTAGTGTATTTACGATAACACCAAACCTTGTTTGCAACAGAATGAATCCATATACAAAGCGTTCTGGATTATAAGGTGCACTGTTTTTTAAGTGTCCCTTATTGTGCAGAAAATAAAGTGGCTGTCTCCAAGTAGATGCATCAGAAAGAAGTGGAGCAGGGAGCTTGTGGCCTGCTTATATTTTCTGCGTCACAAATAAGTTATTTTTCAAACGTGCTCCTGATTCACAATGATTTGTAAACAGAAATACTCAGAAATGCAGTTTTAAGCTCAATTTTCTTCGTATATGTCCTCTGTTATATAAAAAAGGCCACATAAAATGTTAAAAACAACAAAAAACAACATTTTCATCAAAGTTGCTCTTAACAGTCCAAATGCTTCAATGTGATGAGACGATAACAATGTAGAGAAAGAAAGCTAACAAGCTAACACACTCATTTAGGATGCTGCTAGCTTGAAGAGAGTGTGGTGTTTCATAAGAAAAAAGTGCTTGATGTGTGCTTCCCTTTAAGGATATGGATACTAAATTGGACAAATCTGTTTCTGCTCTGTTAACTTGCTGAAATCTAACTTCTTTTGAGCTCGGATGAAGTAAAACCAGTCAAAGGTGACTTACACCACTCTGTCTGAATGGGGAGGAAGGCCTTGTCCCCGTTTTCGCGGATCATTTCTTCTATCTTGTCCAGCAGGACCGAAACACTCCTGTCTTTGCCGGGCGTCTTGCTGTCCATCACGTGGTAATAGTTCCCACAGTACTCCAGCAGTCTTTGCAGATCCCGCCCGCCTCTGAGGATGTGCTCCTCAATGGGTGTGCGCCCCAGCCAGTCACCACAGCTGAACAGCACCATGGTGTGGAGGCAGGCATCGTCCCCGAACAGGGTCTCTATGTGAGACAGCAGCGTTCTGCGCTTCCTGGCCGTGAGCGAGGAGACGACCGGCAGGACCAACAGCAGGGTGTGGGGCCCGGGCCGCAGGAGAGCCGCCCCGCGCTGCGTCTCCTGCCGGATTCGCTTTGGGGTTCGCCTGACGGAGAACCAGTCCCAGCCAGGGGTATCGACGATGGTGACCCGGCGTCCACAGACCAGAGCTTGCCTCCTCAAACACAGCTCTGTCTCCTGCCCTGATTCAAAGTACCGCCGACCGAGGATGGAGTTCCCAACGGAGCTTTTCCCAACGCCCTTCCAGCCCAACAGCAGTAACCGCAGCTCTGTTGGCAGAATCCAGAGAGGAACTGATTGAACCAAAGAAAATAACATCATAACTGGAACCAGAAGCTCAGTTTTGGGGGAATTCCCTTGGACACATGTCCAACTTCATCCATCATCGCAACTCACACTGCGCTCTCCTTCCCTGCAAACACTCGTACCTCTGGGAGGTCCTCCAATCATCTGCTCCCGTTGCCTCGCATGCTCCTCCATCCTCATCCTCTCCTCTTCCAGAGCTCTTCTGGCTTGTTCCTCCTCCAGAAGTATCAACTCGTTCACCTCAAAGTACCAGCCTGGCCGACAGCAGTAGTGAATTTTCCAGGTTTCAAGCTGCTCTCGACTTTAATGGAGTATTCATTAAAACTGCAGAAATCAAAGGTGGTTCACCATACCTTGGTTGTCAGTGATCATTTCCTCCACCTTTTCCATCAGCTCAGGTACTTGGGTGTTGTCCTCCGTCTCTTTTCGCGTGTTGTCGAACGAGTGGTACCTGCAACATGATTCAACACCAAAAAATTCAACTGCATGCTGACTGTTTTTTTTTCTACCCTTTTCAAAATCTGGAAGAGAAAACAATTCAAGAATTTATCATTTAAAGAATGTTGGCAAATGCATTTGCAGTCTTTTTGATGGAAACGTGTTTTGAAAATTATTTTATTGAGTGTTTATTAAAAAAAGTGGCAACTCAGTCTATTATATCTCAATAATATTCATTTGATAAAGAGGTATATCAGTTCAAAGTCACAAAACTGTGATATTTGACCTCTTTATCTCAATATAAATTCACTTTTTGAGGCAGTTCAGTAAGTGAGTTGGTGTCATTTAATGAAACTATTAATCTTCTAAAATAAATAATAAATTAGGATTTTATGTTACCATTTTTTGGTCTCAGATAAAATGATGATTAATTTCTAATCTGGTAAGTTACTATAATATGGATTGTCTTTGTCTTCTCAGCGTGCATGTTTTAGTGTTGATGCCTTTGCATTTATACTCCAAAAGTAAAAGAATTCAATCTGAAAAGACAAAAACCACCAACGGTATAAAAGACAGGCTCATTTTTATGCCTTCAGTGTTTGAAAACAGAGGAATCAGTGGCCACTACAGAGATTGTACATAGAGCGGCTTCTTCCAAGTGCCGAGTACGGTGTGCAAACTGGGACATTTTCAGCTGTCAATCATCAGACAAAAATGTGTCCCATCTTGGAAGGGAAGTTTCATGTTGTTCACCTTTTTTTGTCAGGGGTTGCCACAGTGAATCAGCTTTCACTGCTTTTTACAAGTGAATTTTGGAGAGAGTTTTACGCTGGATGTCCCTCCTGACACAACCCTGTATGTCTAAAGCATAGGGAGACCCAGTTAGGCAGCAGCGTGAGGGTCTTGCCTAACGACCTACACTGGATTGGCTCATTGCAACCGCTGGGCAGCGAACCCACGTTTCCTGCATGCCAGTCCTACACCAAGCCAACTGAACCATCCAGCTCTTCCATTGGAGTGCAAGTGCACCGAGTAATGTTTGGGAATTTATCTGTGGGTTCATGCATGAGCCAGCACAATGTAGAGTTGCAAATAAACAATGAATGTGAAAGGTGTACTGATGTACTTTGACAAATTTAGATGATTTAGAAAAAGATTATAATTTGGACCTTGAAACTGACGGTATAGACGATCCTTCTTACCAGGTTGAGGAGGGAACACCGGAGGAGATGACAGAAGAGGAACGTCAAACCTTGAGGCAGGTTTCATGATCTCTAACTTTGTGAGAAAATTAGAGGCATGTTTTTTGATTGGCAGGTGAGTGGACAGACAGACTTGAGAAAACTTTCATTTTACTTTTCTAGTTTCAAATCATTCTTGAGTTGGATGGAATCAGTTCCTCTACAGACTTCATTTCACTGTTTAGAATCCTACAAGGATATCAGAGATGAGAGGTTCAGTGTTTGATGGACATATTTTTTCAATAATTCTTGGTTAATGTTGGAATTGGAAAAAATAACAGGAAAAGTGTGTTTTTCCTTTTCAAATCCTGGTTTTCCTGTGATCTGAAACACTACATACCACAAACTGGATATTTTTGTTAAAGGTTTGAATGAGACTAAACACAACTTTAAGACTTTCTGTGAAAGTTAATAATAATAAAAAAAAACTTTTTTTAGTCATTTTTTATTTGAATCCGAGGTCTATAAAGTGGATTCTAAACTAGCAAGCAAACTCCAAAGGTTAAAAAGACATTTTTTTGCATCTTTAGTTAAGCCAAAGCTGCCTTTCTTTCAACCGATAGATTTACTGAAAATCTTTGATCTCTGTGTTCATACACAACTCTACAGCTAACCTATGAGTGACCACAAGGATTTAAAGCCTTAATCCCGCCTCCATCCTGGGGTATGTTACCAGATACTCCCAAAATGAGTACAAAACTGATTCATTTGAGGACAGAGCGTGTATCCACATACTCCAATTTCCATTTTCTGATGAAGGAATTATGGTTATAAGCAGCTTCTGTGCTGATATGATGGTGTGTTTTATCTTTATTGTCCAGTGTCCCCACAGAGAATGCATTAAAGATGAAAGTCCATGTAATAACAGACAAATGTATTAGGGAGCTGGAATTACAAGGATAAGCAGACTATCTCCGGCCAAATGCAGCTCAATTGTTGCTTTTGTTCCCGTGCTGCACATCTTCTCATGTCTTTAATTTCATTCTCTTTATTCTCGTTTCTTCACTTCCAGTTTTCTTCATTTCTTATTAAGATTCTAATGGTGGTCAGTGTATTTTCTGGCAGAATCTTCTGTTGTTTAGTCATGAAATGTTTAAATGTAAATGTTTTGTGTTTGATGTTAAATTTAGAAAGTCTTTGACATAAAGATGCTCAAAACCTCTGATGACAGAAAATCTTTGTCTGCAATAAGGCCAGAAGGCCACAGGGGGCAGTACAGCACATGGGGCCATTTGTCTCCACATTCATCTGTTGACCCTTTAAAATCGGAGATGTGGCCGATGCCACCTAAATAACCCGTGCTCTTTAATGTACTGTAACTCTTTGACCAATAAAACAATTAACATGAATCAGCTGACTTCGGTGTGGGAAAAAGCAGCTTTTCATATTCGTTTTGCACCGATGTGCATAATGGTGCAAAGCAGCTTTTCACCATGACAGAATCAGCTGTTTCACAATGATAGTTGAAGCACTTTACTGCTGTGCAGTGTTACATATCAGAACAAAGCTGCTTTTTTGCGTCAGAATTCGCTGGGATTACGTTAATTATGTAAAAGGATGATAGTCAAAAAAATGTCAACACTGGAGCTAAAGCTCTGATTTAAAAGGGTTAAAATGGGTAACATAAATGTACTGTGTTGCTTGCTTGACATGCGTACAAGAACACACTAAAGTCATATATAAATATCAAAGCGGTGGAAATCTGGTGACTCTTGCTCCAGACTTTTTTCTTTCACAGCTCTATTCCAATATTTGAAAGACTTCTCGCCGAAAAAAAAAATCTCAATAATTAATTTCTCCTCCACCATCAATTTTCAAACGGTTGGCACTTTCTTGGATTAAAAGGGACGCCATCCATACATCACTAACAAATCAGAGTCCCTGATTGGTCAAAGTTCAACTTGCTTTAATTTTCAAAGCCTATTCAATGGCTGCATGTTTTGTACGTAGAAACTTTTGCAGCTACGCATGAACGCAAAATTTTGCTTGCAGAAGCCCAAAGCGTGTGTTTACGTAGGCTTACTGGAAATGGCTGCTTGAACGCAGGTTGCTGAGGTCATGTCAGCAGTGTGTACAAAGCTTCAGATTTAAGATTGCCAAGAAGTATTTTGGCTATGAAGGACAGCAGAAGTATTCAAAAAGGAAATTTTTATCCAGCAGTGATTGCAGTTGATTTTTGCAAACAAAAGCTGAATGTAAATGTTTTGTTTCCACTAATTCCAATATAAAGGTGGATTTAAACTGCACTTATATAAGATCATATAACTTGAAAACAACATAGAAGTGTTGGGGTCTATTTAAGCAAACTTCTCCTTGAACACGTAAGAAATATTACTTTTGCTAAATGAGCAATTACGTTTAAGTCTCACAAGATGTCTTCAGTCTAATTTAAGAAAGTTTGTTGATTTCTTCATTTATTTTCTAAACCCGCTTTTGTCCCTTTCGGGGTCGCACAGGTGCCAGTGCCCAATCCGGCTACTTGTAGGTGAAGTCAGGGTACACGCTGGACAGGCCATGGGTGGAAACAACAAGGGTGGTAGTATTGGGGAATCATGGCTGGAAAAATGGAAGAAACCACCAATGTACCTGCTTCCACATCGCTCCACCAGCCACTGCAGGGCCTCTCCGGTGTTTGCTATGTGCTCTTCAATGAAGACACCCTTGGGCAGCTTGTCCACAGAAGTGAAGAGGACTATTGAGTACCTCCAAGTTCCTCCACCTAAAGCCCCCAGCTGCTCCTCCGCAGCCCTCCTCTCGATTTCAGTAAAGGGCTGGGTGACCGACACCACCAGCAGGATGGCGTGGGGTCCAGGAGGACAGAGAATGGCACCCATGCAGGGCCCCTCACTGTCCAGGCTCTGTGCAGGCCTCGTAGGGCTGTCGGACTCGGCACCGGCGTTGTCGGTGGTGTCGGCGTCTTCGTCGTCCTCGGGGTCAGACGGGATGGCCCACGGTGGGGTGTCCACCACGGTGACACGCCGGCCGTAGATCTCCGTCTGGCCCACGTTGCTGTGGGTGGTCTCTGTGCCCCCGTCAAAGACATTGTCCCCCAGAATGGTGTTAGCCGAGGAGGTCTTACCTGAACGGGGGCCGCCCAGGATGAGCAGCCGGCGCTCAGGGGGGTGACGACCTCTGCTGTCGCCTGAAACAGACAGAAAATAGATGTTTATGAAAAAAGTATTCCCTTCATGATCCTGATTTTTCCCGGTAATTTAAATCCATCATCTAAATGGTTCCCAGCTCTTCCCAGCATGCTGTTCTTCAAGTTCAACTGTCCTTCACGTTTGAGAAAAAAAAAAAAACGGGGTCAGGGAGGAGGGCTGCTTCCAGACAGAATGTGATGTGAACAGAATAAGAAATCTTTAATGGGACGCATGTGGATGAAGGATCATCTGTGGGAGAACATGAGGGGCAGAGGAAAGTTTACAGACAGATCCTCCAGGCAGCTCAGGAAGCAGCAGCAACAGCCTCCTGTCAGACGGAGGGGTGTCAGCTTACAGGGCATGCTGTGATCACGATGAAGGGTGATGATGAGGAAGGGACGGGAGCTGGCTCACCGGTGTCAGAGGCAGAGGACACAGCAGCCATGTTATGCGAGGAACCTCTGGCTTCCTGCTCCTCAGCCGCCCTCCTCCTTCTGCGTCTCGTCTCCACGGTGGACTCCTTGTTTTCTTCACTTCTTCAGAAAAGCAGATCGGCCACAAAGGGCTTCCAGCTGCAGTGCTTCTCCTCGGCTTTGACCATCATTCTACTGCAGTCCTCATCTTCCAGTCCACGTTCACCCCTTCTCTTCTAATGTGACTCATTTTCTTTGCTGCGATCTAAACCTGTCTGCTTTTAGGAGGAGAGGGGAAAGATTGTGTAATGCAGGAGGCCGGAAGCCAAACCCACCCCTGCTGCTGCTGCTGCTGCTGCAGCTCCAGAAGAATGTCTCCTCATTTTTTTTTTCTCAAAGAAGAAACAGGAAAGCTGTTCCTCCCACTCGCTCCTATCAGCCAGCAGCAGTCAGTGTGGTTCTGTGTGCAGACTGCGGTCAGGGGGACAGATGGAGGGATGGATGGACAGAAAGGAGGGAGGGAGGTATGGAGGAGGATGAGGAGGAGAGAAAGAGAGAGAGAGCGCTTTGCACTCTGTCCTGCTTACAGCTGGATGTATTCCCCAGGTGGTGTATCACACACAAACACACTTATGTAATCCCAGCAGACCCAGTAATATTGTGAGACAGGAACAGAGAGCAGCACATTTAAATATTGAAGCAAAGTCGCTGCTTACGTAACCCACAGAGGCCACTCAGAGACGGGAAATAAAACATTTACTCTTAATTCAAAGAACTGTCACCACTGATCCATCAGGTGAAGTCTCTGCGGTCATGATTCTGCTCGAAGGAGCCGAAACCAAACCTGATGTGAGCCATTTATCTGGATTTTACAGTACTCGCATAAGAAGGCATTTTCCAATTTCAAAATAAAAGCACGAGCGTTTACAAGCAATGACGTCATGAGTATATGTCAGGAGTCTTCAATTAATTTGGCAAGAGGTCCATGAGAGTAACTCTGTCAGCCTGGTAGACCAGGGTCCGAACATGCAAAAACATTCAGACGATAAATAAATGTTCTGTTCTTTTATTTAACTGCAATGTGTAGTTAAATTGGCAAAAAACTTTTTTAGCTTAGCTTAGTATGTCTCTCATTCATTTTTGTCCAAAAATGCTTAAATGTACATAACTACATTGATGTTTAAGAAAACATTGCACATAAACTTTCTTCCTTGCAGTGCAGTATGTGTGTTCTTTCACAAACTTTAACATTCTGCTGGTTTTCACTTAAAGTGCATCAAGTAACATGAATGTACCTCAAAAAGCATTAACAATTAAACCCTTCACAGGAGGTTGCAAATAGTAATACATATTGAACCTTCAAGTAATAACTTTGGTAAGTGCAAAAAACTTTATGAACATAAAGGTAAACTGCCAAATTGACTTATGTCAGTGTGAGAAATTTGCATGAGCACTGGCAGCTAACCTCTTAAATCTGGGAAGGAAAGGAGCATTGACTGTGAAAACTATGGACATAGAAACTCCTCCCCTTTCGTGTTCCAAACAGAAAGGAGGTCCTTCCTAATTGAAACAGGCACGCGCCGCGAGAAGAGCCCCCGCCCCCTGGCAAAATAGAAGCATCAGCTTCGGTTCACTCACCCCAGAAGTTACGACTTTTAGAGTCAAATTTTCCTAGTTTAGACAGCGCTATTGTTCACTCAACTACTTGAGAACTTTACTTCCCAATCATATAAACAACAGCACACCGCTATTAGCCTTTGCCGGTTGAAAGACCCCGGTTCACACGCAGCTGTCCTCGCGCGCGCCTATTCACAAATCGCTGTTGGGAAATATGAACGTAAAATCATTATAATTATTATTATTAAAAATGCTTGGCGGTCTGGATTAAAGGGTCTCGGGGTCCGGACCCGGATCGCGGTCCGCCATTTGGCGACCCCTGGAATACGTGATAGCCACATAAAATGAGACTTGCGACCTTGCAGGTAATCCATAAACTGACCTGGCCCCAGTTACTTCTGTTTTCAGATTGCTTTCAAAACGCAGATGGCTCCTTTTTCTTTTGACCCTGAAATTTACAAAAATGTTATTTAAGAGTAAAAGGAAGATTTTCAATATAAAGCATTTCCTTGACCGTAAGAGTACAAATAATGCAGCGTTCAGTGTTTAATATATAATTTTAGGGATCTGTTATGGAATTTTTAAGAACAAGCCACGGGTTGTTGTTTTTAAATAATAACTGATGGTGATTGGCATTAATGAACGCAAAATAGCCCTACCACCAAATGAACAACATTAATCCAAAACTCTATAAAAGGTATAAAGAGGCCAAATGGAATATAGAAAAATAGTAACATTTGACATAAATTTCAAATTGGGAACAAATTAAGAATTTCCTTTTTTGGCAAGATTTTATTGATAACTATCTTAGCAATCAATAAATAAGAATACTAACAGCTGAATGAATGAATGAAGGATCTCAAGGTGATGGACTTGTGATAATTTCTTCAAAGGGCGGGGGCACGGGTGTATGAGTGTGTAAAAGAAATTAATTGAGAGGCACTGGTTTAAAGTGAGGGAGTAAAACGTATTGTTAAAATGTGCAAAAATGATAAAGTTGTCTTGACCGGAAGTATGTACCTGTTTTTGAAGAAGATCGATTTTTATAAAATAAAGCACTTCCGGTAGACTGAAGGGATACGAATGTCTAAAAAATATAAGAACTGGAGTTGACGTGGAATTTGAAAAAAGGATAGTAAAAGAAATGACATTTTGTTTTTTTAAATAAATAAACAAATAAATACAACACTCGGAAAATCTCGGAAAGGTTCGGGCACTACCGCTGCTTGTGACTCACTCGCGTCAGCTAGTCACCATGACAGCCCGTGTGTCGTACACAGATTGAAGTGTCGTAAAGAACATTTCCCCTCCTTCCCACGTGATGCTCCAGACTTGAACCGTTTTCTTGTTTTGGGTATCTCCGGAGCTGCTCAGCAGATCTCTCTGTTTCAGTGAACTGGAGCTAAAAGCATGGAGGGAGCCGACGAATTCTCCAAGTACCGCTCACCACTCGTTTCCAGATATGCTAGCAAGGAAATGGCATACAACTTTAGCGACAGGAAGAAGTTTAGCACCTGGAGAAAGCTGTGGATCTACCTCGCTAAAGCTGAGAAGGTTTGGTTCATTGTAACACCTTTTATTAATTTTTTTTAATCCCCCCTTCTTTCTGTTATTGTTGCTTCTACCAGCATGTTCTTGTCAATCTTTACAATCTTCGCGACCTTTTGGAAACCTTATCAAGTTTCCTCTAAATATAGACTTTTGAAGGGGCTCGGGCGGACTTCAAAATAAGAAATGCAACTTTTGACTGTGAAACACAATGATTTGCATTTTCATGCACAGAAAAACTTAAAATATATTCGATTTAATACAGTTTGAATGCAATTAAACAAACAAAAAAAAAGATTTGTGACTTTAACTTTGAAAGTTACACAAACACCATTGTAGTTATATTAATTTTTTTTTTCAAAACTGGCATAGTCAGTAATTAAGAAAAAAAAAGGACAAAGTCATAATGTGAACACAAAGATAATCAAAGTGGTTTGATAGTTTAAAAGTTTGCTAAATATGAAGACTTATGGTTTTTTTGTTGTTGTTGTTGTTTTTTTAAACATAAGATGAAAAAAGTGGGTATAAAAGATTCCAGCCTTATTGAATAAAGATTTTATGTAGCCACACAGCCAAATAGTAAAATATAAATAAATGTCCGCTCTTTTGTTTTTTTTGAGGTTCCTTGAGGCCATTTTTTTGTTATATAATTTTTTTTTTAATTTAAAGTTTTATACAGTAGAAAAAATTATTTTTTTAAAAAGCTAAGGGTTGCACAGTTGCTTCTGCTATCAGCAGATAATCAAACTGACTCTAATGTCATCAGCTGTTAACTGATGACAGACTATGTGTCACATGACATGTGACAAACGTATAGGTCTTCTCCATTTAACAACTTTATCTTTAGTTTAAACTTTAACCATCAGTCTCTTGATATTTTTCTTTAAAAAGTTACTTTATAAATTTTTTTTTTAAATGTTTGGCTAAAATCTCAATTTTTGATTAGCTTTTATTTTGAAAAGATCTACATATAATTGATTGGTTTACCATTTTATTCGTCTTCTGATCGATTTTTGAGTTATTAAAAGTTTTATTGATGTGCCTGTCACACATTTATCTTAACCTTCATGTCTTGGTTCTGGATTAAAAAAAATAAAATTTACTATTTACCTCTGATTAAGGAGCCAGCAGAATTTAGCTGGAAAAGTAAATAAATTAAGGTTAAAAATAAGGGGTCTTGACTCTGATTGATTTGGGTATGAATGTGAAGTTTGCTGCCTTGAATAGTCGCTTTGAAGGTTTGCCTAAACATTTGTATGAATCAAAGCCAACGGCACAAGTCTTAAAAATGTTGGTAAATCTGTTGGTGAGAGTGAAGAGGTGGAAATGCTTATCGATATGTGATAGTGAGCAGACTGGCAGCCCAACTGGTTTTCTTCAAGGTTTCCTTTCTGGTCTTTTCTCCTTTTTTTTTTTAACGATATTGCATGAGTTTTGTAACTAAAATCTTTTTTTGTAGGTGTTGTCCTCTCAAATGTTCCTGCTTATTCCTTCCTACTTACCAGTATTTGAAAAACTCAGTTTGGTAGTGTAAATACATCAAAGGGAAACATGTAAACTTCCTGTCTGAAGCTAGTTTGAAAACAAAAGTAACTGCTATCCACCTACTACTCACTTACTTCTGTTTTTCCGGTGACCAGGTTGTGGGGGCAGCAGCCTTAGCAAAGATTCCCAAACTTCCCTCTGGGAATCAAATCCAATTTAGTAAGGCCGTTTATCTCCTATTTTACAAAAACATTTTTTTTTTGTTTACCAGTTCTCAAAAAAAACCCTGAGTTCCAGATTATTTATTTAATCTGTTTTGAACCCAAGCCACCTATAACGATTACTAAGCACAAAAACCCATCCATTCCAGACTGGAATAATTGAAGTCCCACTCCAATCATATTTTGATCTAAGATGAACGCGTTCACAGTGGTCTTTTAATTATGATTATGCTGTTTTTATCAAATATAAAACAGTCATTTGTTCAAAGTCAGTGTCTTTATCTAGGACATACTGGGGGACAAAAAAGTATTTAGTCAGTCACCAATTATGCAAGTTCTCCCACTTAAAAAGATGAGAGGCCTGTAATTTTTATCATAGGTATACCTCAACTGAGAGAGAAAATGAGAATAAAAAATCAAGAAAATCACATTGCCTTTTTTTTTAAGAATTTATTCGTAAATTAAGGTGGGAAAAAAGTATTTGGTCACCTACAAACAAACAAGATTTCTGGCTCTCACAGACTTGTAACTTCCTCTGTAAACGGATCCTCCACTCGGTAGCTGTATTAATGACACCTGTTTGAACTTGTATCTATATAAAAAACACATGTCCACATCCTCAAATGATCACACTACAAACTCCACTATGACCAAGACCAAAGAGCTGTCTTAGGACACCAGAAACAAACATGTTGAGCTGCACCAGGCTGGGAAGACTGAATCTGCAATAGGTAAGCAGCTTGATGTAAAGAAATCAACGGTGGGAGCCATTATTAGGAAATGGAAGACATACAAGACCACTAATGATCTCCCTCGATCTGGGACTCCCCACAAGATCTCCTCCTGTGGGGTCAACAGGATCACAACAGTGAGCAAAAACCCCAGAACCACATTGGGTGACCTAGCGAATGACCTGCAGAGAGCTGGGACCAAAGTAACAAAGACTACCATCAGTAACACACAACGCCACCAGGACTAGAATCCTGCAGTGCCAGACGTGTGCAGGCCTGTCTAAAGTTTGCTTTGCCAGAGTTTGCCAGAAGAGCATTGAGAGAATGTCTTATTGACAGATGAAGCCAAAATAGAAGTTTCTGGTGAGAACTCTACTTGTTTGTGAGGAGAATGAATTCTGCGTTGCATCCAAAGAACACCATATCTACTGTAAAGCATGGGGGTGTGAACATCATGCTTTGGGGTTGTCTTTCAGCAAAGGGACCAGAACGACTGATCCGAGTAAAGGAAAGACACGTTGTGCGTGGTGAATGTGAAAATGAAAAAGAAATCCGCCTTTGCTTTATCGCTTTGATTACGTCACAGAATGAGCGGTGTTGAAGTAGAAAATGAAAAGGCATTTTGGAGGATTCATTTTTAATTTTATTTATGAATCAATTGATGCAGTTACATTGTGAAAATGAAAAAGCATTTCTGTAATCCATTTTAATTTTTAAATGAGATATTTCTGATTGACTTTTGGTACACATTTGCTAAAGAACTTTTTAAAAATGAAATGTCAAATGTCCTTTTCTTTATCATTTTAATTAAGTGACAGAATGAGCAGTGTCGAAGTAGAAAAAGAAAAAGCCATTTGGCGGATTGAGTTTTCATTTTATTTTTGAGTCAACAGAGGCAGCTATATTTTGAAAATGAAAAAGCATTTCCGGCTTTTATTTTGAACAATGAGTCACAATTGCTTCCATAAGCGACAGTCCCAAAACATCGCTGCTCTAGAGGAGATCTGCATGGAGGAATCAACAGCTTGTGAAGAGTTACAGAAAACAAAGGATATATAACTATTGAGTAAGTATTTAGTTGAACTTTAGCTTTTGACCAAATCGTTATTTTCCATCATAATTCACAAATAAATTCTTTAAAAATCAGACAATGTGATTTTCTGGAATTTTTTTTTCTCTCATTTTGTCTCCCATAGTTGAGGTATACAGTTCTCAGCATAAATGGATTCACGCTCTTTAAAAACTACTAATTTAATCAGTGGCACGATTAACAAAAAGACTATTTCCAAACTTTCCACAAGGATGAACACTCATTTAACTCCAAAACCTGAAATGAAGGTGAATAATGTAACTTAGATCACTAAATCTTCAGTTTTTATCAAATTGGTTGAAGGAGAAATGAATACACCCTGCATCAAAAACTCCAATCAGCTTGAAGACTTATGGGCTGTCTGTCTGTGATTGGCTGGCTTTTATGGCACATTTGCCAGAGAATTTCTCTGGCATGAAAATTGTGTTGATTGCACGCATTTTTCTGTTTCAAGACAAAAATATTTTTTTTGGGAAAACAATCGAACCCTTGTATTATTTTCTTTCCACTTCACAATTGTGTACCACTTTGTGTTGGTCTTTCACATGAAATTCCAATAAAATATGTTTATGTTTGTGGTCATAATGTGAAGAAGTTCAAGGGGTATGAATACTTTTGCAACCCACTGTATATTCTGTGGCCAATCCTTCTAATTGCAGTTTCATGATCTGCAGGTTCTTCAGCTCCTCCAAAACGAGTTCATTTTCTTCTTGGAGTGGCTGATGTTCTCCATTGTGCGGTTAAATGTTTCTGTCCTCGCATTGCTGAGAAAGAACGCTGCTCTGTTGCTGCAGTGTTATGAATTCCCTCTCTGCAGCAATACTGAAGCCTCATCACGGCGTCTTTCTCGCTCGCTAGCAGTTCTTCTTTCATGATGGCGTTTTGTTTCTGCAGAACAAATTCGATTCTTCTTTGTACTTGTGTTCCAGGTCAACTGCAGAAACACCAGAGTTCTGGTGGATGTGTTTCTTATAAAGTCTAAAGTTTAACTTGAAGACATCAGTACTGTGGCTGGTTTTTAAGAACACTTGTTCTTATTCTACTTGAGGTCAAATTTTCATGAAATGATAGTTATTTGTTGCCAAGTTGGTTCCTTGGCATCTCGCTGAGGGTCTCTGCTGTCCCCCACCCAGGTTCTGGGTCTGCCCATTACCGACGCTCAGATCCAGGAGATGGAAGCGCACGCCGATGACATCGACTTTGCCATGGCTGCTGAAGAAGAGCGTAAACTCCGGCACGACGTGATGGCTCACGTCCACACGTTCGCACACTGCTGTCCCACCGCGGCTCCCATCATTCATTTAGGGGCCACTTCCTGTTATGTTGGAGACAACACTGTAAGGAATGATTCCGTTTGTCTGCTCCTTCCATAAAGTGACATTTCTCTTAAAGTTTTTTTTCTTTTCAGGATCTCATCATGCTGCGCGACGGATTCGACATCCTGCTGCCAAAGGTGAGGCTCAGCCTGGAAACCATAAACCAAGCTGCACATTTGCGTTTGTTCTGCTGCTTTCGGTACAAAGATCTGTTTCCTGCAGCTGGCGAGAGTCATTGACAGGCTGGCAAACTTTGCAGAGGAATACGCCGATCTCCCTACTCTTGGCTTCACACATTACCAGTAAGTCAGGAAGCACTTTTGGATGAATCCACCGGCATTTTCTGAGAAGATCCACCATCTTGCCGGTCCACACAGGCCTGCACAGCTCACCACTGTGGGGAAACGGGCGTGTCTGTGGCTGCAGGATTTGGCCATGGACATGCGCAACCTGCAGCGAGCCAGAGAAGACCTGCGCTTCCGGGGAGTGAAGGGGACCACCGGCACTCAGGCCAGCTTCCTGCAGCTCTTTCAGGGGGACCACAACAAGGTACGCACACAGACCCCAGGCCCATCCAGATGTTTGTGTCGGCTTCAATGCCTGTTTGAAACAGACATTTGAATTTAAATTAGACAGAGGTGTTTGTTCCCTCTGTTTTAAGAGGGAAAATATCAATTGCCAAAATAAAATGACGCATTTGGAACAGTCAAACAGACTACATTCAAACTATATTCAACATTTAAGGAACTTTATCTTTTAAAGGCTTAAAGACTTTGATGTTTTTGCCCCTTTTCTCATGTGTTGATGTTTTCACTTTGAATTTATTTTCTTAAATGAATAAGTTTTCTTTACCAATATAGGATTATTGAATTTTTGTAACTTTTAAGCACGTTGGTTTACTCAGACGAACGCTTTTGTCATCTTTATTTTAAAGTTTAGTGGAAAAAAACTAATTCCAAAATTAAAGCGATCTAATTTAGAAAATATTATGCTAAAGATCGAGGCGTTTTCTAGAAAAGCTAGTAGTTTGAAATTTGTTTTTAAATCTTTGTTTCCCCTTTTCTGCAGTGAATAAACTTTGTGATGGAGTAAAATCAGCTTCTGCTTACAGGTGGAGGAGCTGGACAGAATGGTGACAGAGATGGCTGGCTTTAAAAAGTGAGATTTTTATTCAAGCTCTCGGTTCATTAATGACATTCACACCATTTTTAAAAAAAAGAAAACTCTTCCGTCTCGTTCAGAGCCTATCTGGTGACTGGACAGACCTACAGCCGAAAGGTGGACATTGACTGTCTTTCCAATCTGGCCAGTTTGGGAGCGTCTGTACACAAGGTAAACAGCAGGAAATGTCTCCATCTAGTGGTGTTTGACAGTAGTGCGCCTCTAGTAGTTCATCTTTGCTCTCCCTCATAGATCTGCACAGATATCCGTCTGCTGGCCAACCTGAAAGAGATCGAGGAGCCTTTTGAAAAAGAGCAGATCGGTGTGTTTGCACATTTCTGTCACATTCTGACTCTGAAATTCAGCTTTTCATGAACAGGCTTTTTCTCTGACAGGCTCCAGTGCCATGGCCTATAAGAGGAACCCCATGCGGGCAGAGCGCTGCTGCAGCTTGGCCCGACACCTGGTGACACTGATGGCAGACCCGCTGCAGACGGCCTCGGTGCAGTGGCTGGAGAGGACGCTGGACGACAGCGCCAACAGGTTTCTGATGCTTCTTAGTGGTTACAAAACAAATTGATTTTCTTTTATATTGATTCACTAGCAACCAAATGATCAATTTATGATTTTATAGAGTTTGTTTATAAAGGATGAAACAGAGTAAATAAACATTTTATATATATATATATATATATATATATATATATATATTTTTTTTTTTCTTTGGTAAATTTGATGATCAAAATTTGTGTTTAACCCCTTTAAAAAATCCCAGAAGTCAAAGCTTCAATCGACCATATGAGCCTTCATCTTACTCCCAGAGTTTCTGTGGGATTAAAATCTGCTCAGGACTCTCCAGGATGTCCATGCCCTCCCTCTTGAGTCCATCCCTTGTTGGTTGTGTGTTTCACTAAACATCCGATGGTCCAAAGTTCCATCCATCCCTCTGATGATGTCGTGCAGTTGTCCTTTCCCTTCAAGCTTCATGTTTCCACCTCATGTTAGGAATGAGGACTTCTAAGCACAATGATTCAAGTCACTTTTGCTCCAATCTTGTCAGAAAATCATCTTTCCAGGACATTTTCCTTGTGTTCTGCAGAATTATCTTTAAAATGATTTGTTTTCTCTTAAGGCTGTGTCACACAACCACTACATACATTTTGCACATATTGCATGAAGGAAAACTGGTCATACCTCAATAAGAGGTGGAGGTTCCAAAGTGGAGAAAGTGAGAAAACTTGTGGTCTTTCACGTGAAATTGTTACAGATGTATCACGAACAAACCATGCAAAGAAGACGTAAACCCCTGCTTCACTGAATTTCTTCCCGTTGATGAGGGGGACCTGGTGGCAGACAATATGGCAGCTAAAAATCACTAGCCGGAGGGAAGTCAAGAAGTTTTCAAGTTTTGATCTAAAAAGGCTAATATAACCAGGGATCCTAGCAGTTACCTTTTTTTTTAGGCGTTTTAAGCTTTGAACATTTAACACCTAGGGCGTGTGCATGTCAAAACCTGCAATGCTCTTTGAGACATCATACGTCCTCACGCGATCAACATGAATTAAGCTGATCTGCAGAGAAGAGCGGCTTTGCGCTGGTAAAGCGGCTTTTGACCGAATTGCAACATATTACTCATAAAACGGCAGAAAGCCACTTTTCTCTGTGATAGAATGAGTTGATTCACGTCGATCTCGTTTAGGGTTGAAGTTAATTGCAGTCAAACCCAAACACTGGTCTGGAGTTAAGGCTCTAATAAAAAAGTCAAAACAATTTTACAAAACTGAACACTGTTGTTAATATCCTTTTTTAAAATCCATAAATGATTTACCTTCATTTTGACACATTTCACAATAAAAGCTGGTAATAAGTTACACATCTGTGGTTCATGCGTGAAAAGTGGATTAGGTGTACGTGGACATACATGAAATGGCCGTGGAAAGCCACAAATTTGTGTATGTATCTCGCAAAAATCCTGTACAACTGCGCACAATACTGCGTATAAATTACGTAACGCACACAAACTTAAATCTCAATCGACCAAAAATTTTGAACAGCTCAAAACTAAATTAACGTAAAGACTCATTTGCCGAAACCCTCGACGGACATCTGCGAACATCGATGAATAACAAATGCAAGAAACACGTATGAATTACGGTATGTCAGGCATACATATCACAAAAGACTGAAATGACATATGTGGACAATGCTGAATTGCAAATACCGGCAGTGTGACACCTTCTTTTTTTCCCTTTCAGGAGGATTTCTCTGCCCGAGTCCTTCCTGACGGCAGACATAATCCTCAGCACCCTGCAGAACATCACAGAGGGTCTTGTGGTCTATCCAAAGGTCATCGAAAGGCACATATGCCACGAGTTGCCGTTCATGGCCACAGAGAACATCATCATGGCCATGGTGCAGGCTGGAGGAAACAGACAAGTACGGTTTAACCTTTGCTGTCACGGATCAAGCTGGCAACTGCAGCTAACCTTTTTCCTCGGACCTCCTTAGGATTGCCACGAGAAGATCCGCGTTCTCTCCCAAGAGGCGGCAGCGGTGGTCAAACAAGAAGGCAAAGACAATGACCTGCTGGCCAGAGTCCAGCGAGACCCGTACTTCACTCCCATCCTGGGCCAACTGGACGCCCTGCTGGATCCCAGTACCTTTATTGGGCGCGCTCCTCAGCAGGTGAAAGAGAATTTCTGCTCGTTTGTCTACAGCTTGTTCCATGACCAGGGCTTGGGCCGCCGAGGCACCCGCCTTTGACTGCAACCCAAACCGCATTGCACCTGCCCATTCTGAGCTCTCCTGCGAGTGGTGGAGGTGGAGAAGTTCGGAGTACCCAGCCTTCTTGGTGTCTCTTGAAGGGTGTACTGGAAAGTGAGACTCCATCATCCTCCTGGGGGACTTCAATGCCAACGTGGGCAACAACAGTGGCACCTGGAGGGGCCTGATTAGTAGGAATGGCCTCCCTGATCTGAACCCGAGCGGTGTTTCATTCCTGGACTTCTGTGCTCGTCATAGTTTGTCCATAACAAACACCATGATTGAGCACAAGGGTGTCCAGAGGGTCTGTTTGTTGTCTTTATGGACAGAATTTCTTGGTGCCAGGGTCTGCAGGTGGTCTGGTTTGGGGGGTGCAGGATTTCATTTCTACTCTTTGCTGATGATTTTGTCCTGTTGGCTTCATCAAGCGAGGAACTTCAGCGTGCGTTGGAACGGTTTGCAGCTGAGTGTGAAACGGCTTGGATGAGGGTCAGCACAACTAAATCTGAGGCCATGCCTCTTGACCGGAGAAAGGTAGTTAGCTTTTCCTGGGTGGGTGGAGTGCTCCTTTCTCAGGTGGAGGAGTTTAAGTATCTTGGGGTCTTGTTCACGAGTGAGGGAAGATCTGAGCGTGAGATCGACAGGTGGATTGGTGCTGCGTCCACTGTTATGAAGTCACTGTACCCCGGTCCATTGTGGTGAGGCTCAGCCGTTGAGCTGAGCAGGAAGGCAAAGCTCTCAATTTACTGGTTGATCTTTGTTTCAGTGCTCACCTATGGTCATGAGCTCTGGGTTATGACCAAAAGAACGAGGTCCCGGATACAAGCGGCTGGAATAGACTTCCTCGGTAGGGTGGCTGGGCGCTCCCTTAGAGATGGAGTGAGAAGCTCGGTCACCCGGAGAGAGCTCGGAGTAGAGCTGCTGCTCCTCCACATCAAGAGGAGCCAGTTCCAGGTGACTCGGGCATCTGGTCTGAATGCCTCCTGGACGCCTTCCTGGGGAGGTGTTCCGGGCACGAGTTCCCCCAGAGGAGGAGCTGGAGGAAGTGACCGTGGAGGAGGGAAGTCTGGGCAAATTTGCTTAGACTGCTGCCCCCGCGACCCGGTTCAGGATGATCCGGATGAGGAAGATGCATAAATGTCTACAGCTTCCTACTTTTGTAAAACCTCTGAAGGCTCTTCTTCTCCTGCAGGTTACCAGATTCTTGTCTGAAGAAATACGCCCCCTGCTGGAGCCATTCAAAGCCAAAATGGATGTCAAGATTGAACTGGAGCTGTAATGAAAGCAGAACATCGCAGCATTTGAACATGATGGTTTCTACTTAAATAAAAAGGATTCTTATGTTTGTTCTTCTTATTTTGTGTTTTCTTTTAGAAATTTTCATTATTTCAGCAAATTCGAGACTCAGGTAGATTTTTGGTTTAGTTTCACAGAAATACTTAAAAGAAGGATAAATCTGAGCTAATTTGAAACAGTACTTTATATTTAGAAGTCGTCCTTTCTGTGCAGATCCAGTTTAAACTGCAAGAAAACAGAAAAACATCAGGACTGATTTAAAAAAAAAAAAAAAAGCCACCGGAGAACCTGCTCTGCTTATTAAGTGTTTTTTTTTTTTTTCTGGAATGTCCATACTGGAGCAGACTTCAGGACTCGGTTTTGTGAGTGAGGAACACTGAAAATGTTGATCCCTTAATTTGGTCTGATTTGAATTCACATTGGAGGGAGGGGGGGTTCTGTGCCACTGTACAGCTTTTCTTTTAATCTGACATTTTCCTGGCTAGTGTTCACTTCTACTATAATCTGGACCCATGTGGTCATACCTCTCCCTCTGTACAATGGATGGGGCTATACACTATTTTTTGAAAGATTATCACTGATAAGCAGCAAAAAGGGCTTAAAAATGAATAAAACAAAGTTTCTTCACATTTGCACTGTGAACTGTTTTTTGACCACGACTCAAAATCCCTCTCATTGTCTAGCAGAATAGTCTATCTGCATTCTCCGGGTTCATGAATCACACTAGGATTCACTTGCAAGTAAACAGAGGTCCTCATTTTGAGGTGGAGCAGACTTGTTTTGAACTCTCAGAGGAAACAAAAGCTGCTGTGGATCATGAAGCCTCGTGGGATTCGTCTCACTGTTTTGCAGTCAGTCAAAAACAAAGCAGGATTCTTTGCTTTTAAGACGGGACCATTTTTATCTTGTTTCTGTTCATTGAAGGTCCAACCAGGCAACTGAAACAAAGCGTACTTTATTTAGGCGTGGTGATCTGAATTGAAACGAACAGTTTGTGGTATAATCTTTAAACATTACAAAGGATGTGAGTCAGAACAGAAACATAACAAAGCAGCTCTGTGCTCAATCTTTACTGATAGCATTTTATTTTCTCTGAAGCTGCTGTTTCTGGAAGAACTTTGATTGTCTTTTCACCTTTGTGGACAGAAAAAATGAGATAGGGGCTTTCAGACAACCAAACAGATGAACATGTGTGAACAGTGCAGAGTGGCATAAAGGAAATCACTCTGTAACTCACAAGTTTGGTCAGACATCATCCACCGGCTCCACTGCATTGCAGTCTATCATCTTTATTGTCAGCTGTGGAGCTAGGCCATTGTGAAAGAATCAACAAAGACACAGTTTCATTATTGATTAAGCATTATGTTGAGCTTTTATTAATGAGTTTTCCAAAGGTAAGAATACAGTGCAGATTTATAAGGCCAGGTTGGCTGTATACAATAAGACATTTTTTTTCTTGAAACAAGTCTTTTTACTTAAAGATTCAGTCTCAGCAGTGCAGATGGACTGAAACTTAAAATGATCATTCTTGATCCCAAACCATCCTTGTGAGGAGACTGATCATCCTCGGCTCCATCATGGTGTGCACTTCCTCATTCTTGAGGGCACTAAAGAATGAGATCTGCTATGTAAGTCATCTAGCTCATGTGGTGTGTACACTCTCTGATGAGTCAGTTCCGGGGTACGTGTGACTCCACTGACTCCAGAACTTAATCACAGTTTTGTTTGGCTTTTTGATGACTTTGAACATTGTTTCAGTCTTTAAATAAATGAGCTTACATTCCTGACACAGACTGTCAACTGTAAAGCAGACTGTGTGTTCACTGAAGCGATAACCAACTGATAATCTGATGTGAACCACAGGATTCTGAACGTTTCAGACGAGCGGGTTCATCTGCTCCGCCCACTTTAGCTGGGCGAGACAAAGCAAAGTGGGAGTTTAGGTGAGTTGACCTATGGCCCCCACCCACCTGACAATCGGAAAAACTGCCTCGAATGTTGCCGAAGTTTAAGCTCCAGTATGATCACACTGTTGCCACAAAAGTAATAAAGCACGAACGATGTGTTTTTTAGGTCCATCGACTGTATATGAGAACTGGACTGACTTCTCATCCCTGGCATTCCAAACAGGAAATCTGCTGGTTCCAAGAAGCCAAAATCCCATAGACTTCTATAGAGAAATAAACAGCTATTAATCAGTCATTCTATTGGTCAGAATAACCATTCTTATACTGATACCTTTTTAAAACATTTTTTTAATAATCCTATTTATTAAATTATATTTTTTCTTTTGTGCGACTTATTCAAGTTATGAAATTCTCTTGTGGTACCGCCTTCCTACAAGCTCACCCCTGATGGGCCCTTTTTCTGTATTTTCATATATAATTTATAGTTTTTTTAGTTGTAAGTTTTACCATGGGTGCTTCAGATGTGAGTGCTGCACGAACCACGAAACCTTTTAAATTTCATTGTACCTGTGACAATGACAAATAAAGTTGCCATAAAAACGATGACTCAGACCAACATGGCGGCAACGGTATTGCAAAAAAAAAAAAAGAAAAAGGCGACTGAATTGACTTTCTTTTGTTGGAGCCGGAAGTAAACCAGTTTCTACGAATGACGTCACACTCACCGGGGTAACATTTTAAAGTGGGAGTCAAGGAGACTCCCGTGATCATTTGAGGAACTGCATCATTTGTTTCCTCAGTGTTGCTTTATTAAGGAGCCAAATCAAGGGACCAATTTTAGACACCAATGCAGGGAACAGAAGCTGAAGGTTTGGTTAAAACTTGATTGGCTCCTGTTGAAGTGATTTCAAAAGAAATAACACTGTATTGACATGGATCCATTCATCCATCAAGTCTTGCTCAGCGTTATCTCCTGATGGAGTCTTTCAAGTAACACCTCATGATGGAATTTGACTCCCAGAGTTCTTATCAGTCAAAACAAAATTGAACTTGGAAACAAAAGAAAAAAAAAGGAAGAGCAGCACTTTTACCATCTCGTCTCTTCTACCTGATCTGTTACTAAATGTGCTGAGTCAGCACCAGTTTCAGTCATCTCACAGTTTTTTTCAAGCTCGTGTGTTTTTCATTTTCCACCATCAAAAGCCACTAATATTTACATCTTGCAGCTTCTTATCTCTTTGTTTTAGTTTTGATTATTAGACCAACTCACCAGTTTCCCTGAGAAAGCCAACAAAGTACAAAAAAAGTGAACTGATGTGCTTGTTTTTCCTTGTCTTCTTTTTACCTCCATTAACATCTACAGCTGCATGTTCCAGCGACAGAGGGTTGACTCACTTCTGCAGAGACAGCAGCACAACAGAGAACTGAATATCATGTATTTCGGTTGTGATAGTAGAGTAGGCGGCGCTGAAGAAAGGAGATCTAACCTTTCCAGTAGGAAGACTGTCTCCTTGCAGTCGGCGGACGCTCAGCATAGAGTGAGTTCAGACCTTTTTTATTTCTCTTTACTTAAATATTTTTGAAATATAATCTCTTGTAAAGTTTGTTCAGTAGAGAACAAATGTTTTTCTCTCAGTTTACTTCCACAGAAAGATCAAACTGCACGGCAGGATGTGGCTCTTGGCGCTGGTTCCCATCTGCTTGGCTGTCTTCGGATCCACCAGTATTTGGACTGTGTGAGTGTTTCCCTGCATGATCCTCTGTTTTCATATTTAAAGTTCCTATCGTATTCTTATGAACTCATAATCAGATTTATTTTTTACATTTTACGAAATTGGAACAGAATGCAAACACATAAAAAACGGGAACAAAAACATCTAAACTGTTGCAGATTTGGGTTCATATTTCAAATAGAGTAGAACAGAATAGACTTTATTGTAACTGCAGCAGTTAAATTTAATAGAAAAAGCTGCAGGATTTGGAATTGTAGAAGTCTAATTTGACATGAACACATTTTCTTTTGTTAAAGATGTTTTTCTTTTTGATCATTATGTTATGCATACAAATTTAAGACACTACTTTAGAGGTTTTTGGCTTTAATTGCCACATTTTTAACACAACTTCAAAGCAAGTAAGTAGCTGAGTTGGATCTTTCTTTTCAAACACGAGCTTGTGTGGCAGAAGATCGCTTCCTTCATTCAAATAAAAATACAAGCTTCCTAAATGCTAAGAAGAGATTTTGAGGGATACTTGTTCTATTTTTCTCTATTATTTTGCTGTTGTTTGATGCAGGCTTCTGAATATGAAAAATAAAGCCTAATGCAGCCATAATGACAGAAATTTACTTTGCTTAAGTGTTTTTTTCCTGTAGGTGAAAGTGAGAGTTTTGTTCAGTCCACTCATTTGTTCTTCCACTTGTCAATCAAAAACCATGCTCCTGATAATGGCTAAGTGAAGACAATGAAAGAAGTGAAACATGTAGAAAAGAAAAATGTAAATGTATTTGAAAAAAATCACTAAAATGAACAATGCAATCAGTGTGACCCAGAAGTTTTCCAGCTTCCAAGTATTTCTTGTAGGAGATTCAAGCGTAAGTTAAATGTGTACAAACAAACAAGTAAACAAAAATGAATGTTAAGTCCATTCACATTTTAGTTTCATGTAGTTCAGTCCACTTCTTTAACCCATTGAACCCATTGATGAAGGTTCTTTAACCTTCATCAATGGGTTCTTTCTCTCCATCGTTGAGCCACATTTGGTTTGAGGGAGGAAGCAGCTCAGACAGTTTGGCTTCAAGATGATTGTCAGTAAGTCTGAAGCTGTACTTGGACTTACTGAAGTTCAAGTTGGAGAATAGCTTTTTGCACAAGTAGTCTATGTGTTCCCAATTTTGAATCTGAGCTGAATGTTTTTTTTAATAAAAAAGAAAATACATCAAGTTACTGGAAAGAGATTTCTTAAGCCTGGTTCACACTGGATGCGGAATGGAGTTTGCTTCCATTCGGCACCCCTGTTAACCTATGGTGTAGTTCACATTAGACGTGGAAGCGCCGCAGATATCTGCTCCGTCACACGCCATGCAGTGGAACGTTTCTGCGTCTGGTCTATTTTTACCCTGAGCCTTGGGTGATCCTCGCCAATACTGGCAGGAAGTTATGCCAAGACACACGAGAAAATTTTTAAAATATAACCAAATTTTCACAATAAAACACCGCAATTGACAAAAGCGATCATATTTTTGTATCTAAATAGACAGTAGAGTTGAAAATAAAAACACAAAACCAAACAGACACACACACACACACACACCGTTTAATCTAGTGGGCCGTCTACACTTCTGGGGTTCTGGTTTGGGGTGTAAAACACAATCAAGGAGAGAGAGAGGCAGAGAGTAGTTGGCAATAAGTCAGGATGGACGTGTCAAATGAATTGTAGAAATTGGAGAAATTGGAAAGTGTAAACATCACTCAGAACTTCATCGCAGTTATAGCAGACAGTCCAACCAAAACCAGCCACATTAGTATGAACTAGACCGCCCAATTCTGAGCACGAGTGATGTGATGACCGATCGCTGTGTAAACCGGCATTTATTCTCCACAGTTGACCCATCCCCTGGTGGACTGCAGAGATATGGGGTGCCGAATGTAAAAATTCACCTCATTTAAATTATTTGACAACTTAACCACATTTAAATATTTCTTTCCATGTGTGCTGCATTCATATCACATTTTGCCAGTATTTATCACAAATAAAACCATTATCTGTGACTTGAGGATATGTACTTTTAGATGCAAAATTTAAATCTAAATGTTAACGATAAATATGAATGTAAATATAAAGGTAAACTGTAAATGGCAAATGTAAAGTTAAATGCAGCCTCTGTGTAAGTACCTTCCGGTTTCCTGCCCTAAATGTCTCCTTACTTCAAGTCCATTCAGCGTCACGTCCCCAAACAGTCATGCACCCCACCGTGATTGGTCGGTTCGTCAGCTCCGCACGCAACACTGTGAAAGGCCATTTACACCAAATTTGCCTGCTTCACTAGAATTGAACTTTCACATTACGCCGGGGGCTGCAAAAAAAAAAAAACATCTTGGGGGCCGCAAATTGCCCGTGGGCCGCCAGTTTGAGACCCCTGCTTTAAAATGTCCGGAGCCTCACTCAAAGCTGATTTTTCAACTGCATATTATGAAAAACAAAAAACTAAAATATTTACAAGGAGCATCTAGTTATTTCATTTGTTACCCAAGAGAAATTATGGCTTAATATTCCCCAGGGAGTCACATTCTTAACTGGTTGTGGTTCCAGGTAGACTTGAGTTGTAAAACTTTGCTGTTAAAATTAAAACAGCTTGAAACTAAGTTCTGCGACAGACTGGCGACCAGTCCAGGGGTGTACCCTGCCTTCGCCCATGAGTAGCCGGGTTAGGCTCCGGCAACCCCGTGACCCCGAAAGGGATAAAGCGGATTGGAAAATGAATGAATGAATGAATGAATGAAACTAAGTTCTCACTCAAATCTTTAAAAATGATGAACGAATCGCACACATAAAACCACATTTATGCGTAAATCTGATGTGAGACTCTTTTCACGTCTCCAAGATTTGTTTGTAAGTGATGCGTTTAAATGCTGCTAGAATGCTAGGTTATCAGAATTTTTTTATCAGCCGCTTGAACTTAGATCGTGCATAATATCTGGTGAAACTTGACATTTTCTCACTTTCCTAAAAAGACATGCTCGATAATTAATATAAAAAAGTTAATAAGCATTTTCAAAACACTTATCCACTTATAACACATAACTTTTTACTTCTAACACTTATAATTTTTGAGTTGTGCATGAGCAAAGTGTATTTTGTATTTTTTTTTAATTTTGTAATTTCTTACTTATGCACAGAATGTGTTGTATGAGTTACAAATCAAGAATTATCTACGCACAAATCCAAAGTGACGCACAAATCAAATATCACGCAAGCACAAGGGTGATGCTATTTTCTCTCCATACTCTGGAGGTCTGGAATATTCTTCCATTGTCTGCAACAAACTTTTTCTCTTTTCCTGCTTTCAGGTTTGCAGTTTCTGTGATGAACAACTCAGTGAACCTCACGAATGTTTTCCCTTACATCAGGTTGGTCAAAGTTAAACTAAAAAGTTCTCATTCTGCAGAAAAATAAATCCTAACATGACTCATGCTCCTTGGTGTTTCTTTAGTGACTGCGCCTGGTATCCCCCCCAAAAATGCTTGTTCTCCCAGACCTGTAGCCTCATCATTATTACAGGTAAAAAGGAGAACATTCATGATCTTCTTCATTTGAACTTTTACATAAACTGTGCAAGTAGAAAATAAGGAGGTTTCTGTCTCCTGCAGGTCTTTGGACCGGCGTGGTCCAGTTCCAGCAGGTCAAACAGCTCGGGAACCATGGGAGGGTCAACAACGCCAGTGTTGTTTTGGCGTTTCTCTCCTGTGGTGGACTTTCTGTCAGCAGCAACTTCCAGGTAACAATTCAAAGAGATGACAGCAGCTTTATGTTTCCATACAAAACATTGCATCATTCTTCTTTCTTCTGTAAGACTTGTATATTTTGCTGATGATTTACTGTTTTACTTTGATTTATGAGTTACTTTGTCTTTGCTTTATCAGCTTGTTTTGGCTTTGTTCTCTGCGTTGTGTGAACATTTAGGAAGCAGACATTAAGTTTGTCCACCTGGTGGGAGCACTGGTGTTCTTCATAGGTGCCCTGGCCTACTTCTGGATGCAGGTGTATCTAACATATAAGGGCCAGTCATTTCCAGAGCGGTTCTGGGTGTGGCCATTACGGGCTTTGAGTTGCACCATCGCCACATTCCTGGGCGTTGCCCGTATCCTTTCAAACAGCATGAGCCTGTAAGACAAGATTCAGGGGTTTTGGTATTAATTTAAAGTATAAGTTGTAATTAGTAAAAGCTAGCAAACCCTCTTAAGGTTTTATGTTGTTGTTAGAAGATTATTAAAGTGAGTTTTCAAATAAAATACAAAAACAAGAATAGGTCACCAAAAAAGAACAAAAACAACAGAACCCTCTGCTTTCCTGTTGAATATCAATAGTAAAGAGCACTCATATGTTTTCCCCCACTCTTTTTGCTCACCATTTTAGGCTTCTTCATTAATATTACACTATAATCTTTTCACACTCACATACTTTTTTCTATGTACTTCTATGTTTGTCATATGTGTAACAAACCCCACATGTCTTTTCAAAGTGAACAAATCCAAACTTTTCACTTTGGGAGAGCATTCTCACTACTGCACGCCTCATCAGAGGAGGGATGACACAGGCAGCACCAACAGCAGATGTTGCTTTGGAGTGGAAATAAGTCACCATAACCTCCAACACTCGATGGCAATTGCGTCCTGGGAGGCAAAGGGCTCAAAGCCCCACCCCCCATTTAAAATTAGGCTCAACAATGAAAGCAAACTTTTTGAACTGAAACTAAAGGTGAAGAGGGAGAGAAAGAAACAAAAAACAAAACAGAAGATGTTATAAATAAACATTATTTTTCATTTTGGAACAGTTTTAAATGTGTCCATCTTTTAAATTCAAGTTTCAAATGTAAATTTCTTTAAAATCTACATTTATTTTTCAAATTTGAGTTTTAAAATATTTAACCCCCCCCCTTAAAATTTACAATTTATTTTCATATTTCTTTCATGTGTACAATGTGCACTTTTAGGTTTAATGTTTTCAAATTTGCGTTTTTTTTTAAATTTACGTCACTTTAAGATGATCCTCATTTGACCCCATGAAATTGGTCCATTTTTTAGGAACACAGCAGGCATATTTATATAAAATAGCAGGCCTAGAATAACAGAATTAAAATTAACAATGTGAAGCAGAAGAATGCTGTACAATATAAAAAAACACGATTCCAGTCACATTCTACTTTAGAGCTTTTTTGTAAATGGTAAATGGTGTGCTAATGTGGTGTGTTTTATCTTCCCCAAGAGCCAAAATGCATTTTGAAACGTTCACTTTTAATTTAAAACACATAATCTGCACACTTCAACACTCCTGGCAGCTCACAAAGAAAACCTGGAGAGAGTTGCTTTTGACTGTCATGTATTCTCATTTCCTTTGCTCTTTTGAAACGAAAAGAAATCCAACCTGTGTCAATTTACTTATAGGATTTTTCTTTTTAGATCTGAACCCATGAAAAGATTATGTCCTGATATATCAAATCATACAACAGAAAGAGGGTGTACTCATTTTTGACAGGATTTTATTCAGTTTGTATTGCGTGGGTTCATAACAAAATTGTCAAAATTTTTTTCCAAAAAAAATGCAGCCAAGTTGTAAAATGGACTTGTTTCTCCTTGACTCCTCTCTCCTCCACAGTTATTGGTCTCTACATTATAAACTGCATCTCCGGAGTGGCTGTGTGTGAATTTGCTTTGGCCATGGTGATCTTCTTCCTCTTCGGTCTTTTTGCTATTGAGTTCAGACACATTGAATGTCACATTCTCATTGTGAAAAAACAGCCGATACAGGATGAAAACAACCTGGAGTCAGTGAACGTGAACTTCAGTGTTGTTAAAGCAATCAGTTAAACTCATTCCGAGTTTTATGAGAAAAAAAGATACAAACAATTGAGATGGCTCATGCGGCTTTTATTTTTCCTTGAGCTTCAAATCTATTTTGATTTGAAATAGTTTTTTCCCCTTTATAATCTACTTTAAATTTTTTTATTTGCTGTTATTTTTTATTTATATATTTTCATTTGATGATGGGATTAAAAAAAATAAAATATTTTTTTAATTTTTGATGGCCGGCAATCTACGCTCGCATCTTATTGACATAGTGGGCTCCCCTGTCTTATACAGTCAATGGCTAAAGCGCAGCGGGCACCTTGATGTCGGCTTGACATCAACATTGAGTCAATATTTGATCCAGTTAGTGGACGGCGTTATTTTAATTTTTATTTCATACCATTGTTTTAGTGTGGGAAATACATGAACAGTAGACATTCAATCTTGCATAAAAAAAAAACAAATTAAGAATGCTGGGTAATATAGTTGATGTTCAATTGATATCAACTTAGTGGCTACATGTTAAATGCCAATTTAATATCAAATTAAATTTCATGCTTCTTCTGTGTCTGAAGGGTTTAGGCTTGATTAAATCTCTTAAAATAATATGTTTGATATGTTTTCTTTTCAATTCAAACTGAATTAGAATGGATCTATAATTCAACGCTGCTGCATATCCCAGCAGTCACAGTGGTGAGTCTAGAAATATCCCGGATGTACTCAGTGACAATTGATGTTGAAATGATGTCAAATCAACATCAGAGCTTGACATCAAATTGATGTCAAAACTTTAATATCAGTTTGACATCATGATTTTGACCCCCTTTTTGATGTAAGAATTTTAAATTTGGACCAATAAATGAATAAAACTAATAACAGATGTGAGACATACAATAAATGGTTTATTGGAACCTATTCACTCCAAAAAATCATTTGTTGGGTGAACGTAATAAAATTTGGAAAGTATTTCCTTCTAAATCAAATGTGTTAATATAGCAATACACATGTGTTGGGAGATCTGAATGCATGTATGTTGGTGCAGCAGAATTTATTAATGTTGCTGTAACATGATGATTGCAGCAGATGACCCGACCCTGCTGCTAGTGTCAGGAAAAGGTTTAATCTGAAACTAGTGTGACTGACAAAAACAGCTCAGAACACGATCAGATATAACAAAATCCAAACTAAACCACAGAATCCTCACAATGGTGCTCTTAAATAATTAGTTGAAGAGATCTTGATGTTATTTGTGGTTTATTCATTTCCATGACAGTACTTAAACTAATATACATATTCCAATAAACCATTTATTGCACATTGAACTTTCTTTTACCTGAATTTGATGTTGATTTGACGTCTTTTCAATATCAATTGCCCTCTGGGAGCAAACCATTTGGTGCTAACGCTTGCATTTGTGCAAGAAGATGTGCGCTAGCACACGTTGTGCAGAGCATCATGGGAGAAAAAAATTAAAGTAAAATGGCTCACAATTCATAAAAATAAAAGCCAAAACACACTTTTAAAAAAAGTTCCTAAGAAACTTCTGTATGTCAAATTTTAAAGGGCAATTTGTTGATTAAAGTTAGTCTAGAAACCTCTCTTAAAAATTTGAATTTTAAAAATTATTTGCATTTGAACAAATCAGAGAATTAGTTAATAGATTTGTCAACAACTGAAATAATCACATTAAAATGAAAACTTTTCATGTTTTATGTATTTATTTCTTTTTTTATCTTTATTGCTTACTGTTTTGTGTGTTATTTTTTAAAAAGTCAGCAGCTGATACACTCTGCATGTTTTGTTTTCTTTGGGGCAGCTGTCCACCTGAGCCCACCTATAGATCCAGCCCTGCTCTATTGCCTGTCAGACTTATCACATGTAAACATCATGTTTTGAAAAATGAACCAATTCTGAAATAAAAGACATAATTTCTGCCACACGGGGGCAGCATTTAGCTGTGTTATTCGTTTAAAAATGGTGGTTATTCAAAAAAACTTTCTTCTTGCCTCTTTTCAGTCAAAACCTTACAGTTGAATGTCCTTTTGTTAGACATTTTATCACAAAAATCTATTCAGATGAAAGAAAACTGTATTTCTTCTGCTACCTGTCGCCTTATTTGCTATATGATTAAAGGAAGATGCATGGAGAAATGTTCACGTTATGGGGAGAAATCTGTATTTATTTCAAGTTTATTGGGAAAATAACTTTTTAGATTGGCCATCAGAGGTGCTGTTGAGTAAAACGGACTGCTGGTACTTTCATTTATGGAAAAATGCATCTCTGGTTTTGTGCCAGCACGTTTTTGGAGGACACCTCCTGCTTAGACAGTGCTTCTGCATTCAGCACAATTTGTTAGGGCTGTTTGAGGTATGCCAAATGGTGGAGCATCCCACTCTTGGCTCATTTTCTCCCCTTTCTCTTTTATCCAAGGCATCTTGGAGTTATCCAGTACTTTTCGCGTTGGTGATAATCAGCCTTTTGGTTTGTTTATATAATTAAAACCCACCAGAGGCATGCTAAAGATGGGAATACAGGCCCCTCGGGGACCCGCTCTGTCCTGAGAGCATTCTTTCACATACTTCATGCTGGGTGAAATCTGGGGAGGGGGGGTTTGATGCGTGGGCACCCGGAGCAGATGGACAGCTTAAGAATTCTATGGGAATTTTTCAAGTGTTGTTGGTTACTGTTGCAGGCATAAAGGACAACTAACAACAAAGTTGTTTGGTCTTTGTTGAACTCATTGCAGCCTGCTGAAATGTGGAGTGTTCCACTTCCCTTTTGTGATTTTTTTTAGAGAGTTTAGCGTAAGCATTAAAGCATTACAGCAGGAATCAAACTACAAAGGAATTCATAAGAAGTTTGGCGCCAAAATATGTTTAGGCCTTCTGTTTTAATTAGTGCGAATAAAGGCGCACCGTTGATGCACTCAGACCCCAAAGGCCTGTGTTATATATGTCAGAAAAAAGGTCTGGATCACCTATCGAGGTGTGGCGGATCGCGGTTCATGGCTCAGCTGCTTTGTTGCTTTTGACTTGGATTCAAGGTGGCAGCAGGGCCTGCACTGTAATCTCTCCCAACACCTGCTTGCGCTTGAGTCTTTCGAGCCCAAACAAAAGCAAATGCTTTCCTTTTGCACAGCTGAGGATTGGCCTCAGGGAGGACTATCAGATGCTGGAGCGACTCGGTTTGTATCTAACACCGCGACCTGTCAGCTCTTATCATCGGAAGCTAAAAAACCCAGTGCATTCCTCATCCAAAGGCCACTCTGTGAGGACATAATTGCTGGTGTGAATGGTTGGCAAGGCTTGTGGACTCCGAAGACAGATGGGATTGTACAGATGTCAGGAGATTCAAAGACCGATAGAATCGAAGAAGACAGAGCAAGAAAGAAGAAACGAAGGAGTGGGCACCAGTAGCCGTGATCTCACCCTCTGCTTCTCTTCTTGGCACAGGCGTCCAGAAAACTGCCCTTTTGCTGAAAAATGCCAAGTGTACCGCATTCCACCGGCCACACAAAGGCCCTCCTTCGTCTCAGCTGCACAAGCACAATCAGACAAGGGATAATTATGTAATTAGGATGGGGGGGGTGGAGACAGGGACCCGCTGACTGTGTGTTGGTGTTTAAAATGTGTGTTATCAGACAATAATGAGAGTTTGGCCTTATCAGAGGTGGCAACAGAATGTGTGTGAGGAGCTGAGGGTGGACTCCAGCTGTGGCTCTTGAGGGCAGATTTTCACCATAGAGATTACTGGGCTGATAAAGTGACATTTAGCCTGTGGTTGGGAAGGGATCAGGCCATTTATTGTGTCTGAAAACCTTGTGTGAACGTGAGCGTGTGTGTGGAATCTTATAATGTGTGAGGAGGTGGGGACTTTTAGGGCTCCTTCAGCAGACTAATACGTTTCAAATCCATTGTGGACTTGAGAAAAAGAAAGCTCAGTTTGATTGTTTTCCTTTTAAAAAAACACCAAAGACAAGGAGGCAACACATTCCACAATGCTGTGTTATTATTTATATTCTAAATGATTTTCTTTAGTGTTTCGTATTTTAAAGTCTTCCTTGTTTCAGTTTAAGTGTGTAAGTTCTGGTTTTACATTTTACTCTGAGGAGAGCTGCTTTTGCAGCCAAATTAACTGTTAGGTCTCTATGTTAGCTGAGCTAAGTGTGTCTGATAAGTGTTGATGCCCTTATATGCTGTGGGTAAACTGCTGTTAAAGAAAATAGAAGACAAAGAAAACAGTTACAATTAAGACACGGGTCAGCTTGACCCAGCCATGTGGTTCAACTTTGCACACGTGCAGATCTGTGCTGTCCGATTTTGCACATGCGCAATAGCTGCTCCAAAGCTTCTCATTCTTAAAATAAGCTTTTACATTACTGCAAAAATTTTAATTGGTATTTTATTATTGTTAACATCTCAAGAGATAGGATACTTTAACCGGTAATTGCACTAAAGTGCTTTGAGCAGAAGTAGATGTTTCACACATGCAAAGTATCAATCGGGTAGCTGGAACAGATCGGGTAGCTGGAACAGATCGTGTAGCGACAGTAACATAGCATTTTAGTTCACTAAATTTTAATATCAACATTTCAGATACTAATTAGCTTAATGCATGTCAAATGCTATGTGAGGCCTGTGTGCAACGTTTTTGTAAAGCTCAGTAGAAATTCCTTGGAAAATTGTGGAAAGGAATGTTTTTCACCAAAAACAATCGCAGACACCTGTGATCACTAGTTTGCCAGGTGAGTTCAATTGAAGGAAAAACGACCAAAGAAGGACGTTCCACATTAGCAGCACACTAGCAGACCAACATTTTCAAGTGAAATGGGAAAGAAAAAGGATCTCTGCTGCACAAAAGTGTGAACTATTTAACCGCCTTGGAGAAGGTTTGAAAACCTCAGATATTTCACAAAAACTTGAGCGTGATCATTGTACTTTTAAGAGATTTATGGCTGATTCAGATCACACAGGGGTTTGTGCAGATAAATGGAGAATAAAGAAGGTTTCTGTCAGTCAAATACATCAGATTAAGAGAGCAGCTGTTAAAATACAATTACAAAGCAGCAAGCTTCTGGTGTCTCTGGAGTCCCATCAACATCAAGGAGTAGGATCCTCCAGAGGATTGCAGTTCTACATAAACCTTCTATTGGACCCCCCCTAAACAACACTCACAAGCAGAAACGACTGCAGTGGACGCAGACATACACGAAGACTCGTTTACAAACAGTCTTGTTCACTGATGAGTGCCTTACAACCATGGATAGTCCAGATGGATGAAGTAATGGTGGTTGGTGGATGATCACCATGTCCCAAAAAGGCTGTGACGTCAGCAAGAAGGTAGTGGCATCATGGTTTGGGCTGGAATCATAGGGAAATGACCTCTGAAAAGTATGCAGAGTTTCTGACTGACCACTTGCTTCTGTGGTACAAAAAAAAGAACCTTGCTTTCTGAAGCAAAATCATCTTCATGAATAACAATGCATCATCTCATGCTGCAGGAATACCTCTGCATCATTGGCTGCAATGGACATAAAAGGAGATAAACTGATGGTGTGGCCCCCATCCTCCCCTGACCTCAACCCTATTGAGAACCTTTAGAGCATCCTCAAGCAAAACATCTCTGAGGGTGGGAGGCAGTTCACATCCAAACAGCAGCTCTGGAGCCTATTCTGACATCCCCCAAAGAAATTCAAACAGAAACTCTCCACAAACTCACAAGTTCAATGGATGCAAGAAATGAGAAGCTGCTACAAAGTAAGGGTCCTTGGTTCAAATGGAACTTGACCTATGAAGATGTTTTGATTGGAATAGCTTTAAATGTCAGTAAATATGACCTCTTAATGCAGCAAATTCAACAAATGACCATTTTCAGTACTTTAGAATCTGTTAATTTGGTAGTAAGAGTATTTAGAAAAAATGTTATAAAGCATCATTTGCATAATAATTTGGAATGTTATAAGTCTGCAACCCAACTGCTGAAAAAGAACAGAATTATTTGACGTAATGGCCTCAGGGACATTTCACATCTTCATCATATTGATGTATCTTTATGTTCTTGCGGATAAAGAAATGGCAGCCAATAAAACTAAATGTCCAGACTTCCCTCAGTTCCTTGAAGACTAAAAAATCAAATGCTTAAGCAGATGAGACGGTTGCTGCCATCAAGTCAATGCGTGATCCCTCCTCCAGGATGAGAATTGAGCCAGTGTCTCTCTCTGCTGGCCAATGCCCAACAATCTCCCCTCGCGCCGTGGCCTTGGCTTTGGGTGTGTCTCCAGTCGCACGGGACGACACAGAATAGACTATTGTTGCTCACACAAGACAGACAGGCAGGGGAAGAAGGAGTGGTGGTAGCTGTGGTGGTGTTGGGGGTGGTTGAAAGGAGGAAAAAAGTTTTTAACAAGCTACCCATAAGCACATGGACAAAACAGCATGGCTTCTTTCTCTGTTCACATGCATGGTAACTGAAATAAAAAGGAATTAATTTATATCCTGTTCAAGCAAATCCCCATTTAATTGAGCGAGTTAGGAACCAAGCTCCTGTCTATTGTGCAAGTTTTTCCTCAATGTCTAATAACAAGTTTGTGAAATCCAAAGTATTGCCAGAAATCTAAATGACATTTGAGAAATACCATAAGAGATTTCTGTCATTTTGGTTTAGTCTGTAGGTTATCAACCTCTTGGTACAGTACACAGAGCAGAACAGTCCGCTGCTAGACTCTCATTATTTGACATTTCATAGCATTCATAAATATTAGTGGTCAGTGGCATCAAAGACCCTCTTAGTGACACAAGTCAAACTGACATCTTAAAACATCTTGGAGCGTATCTTGTTTGTGGTTTGCTGCCAGCAGTCATATCTCAGGGAGGTGGATGGAGTTTAGCGTAAATGATGGTTCAAAACCTTTTTTGCATCAATATAAGCTGCCGAACACAAAAAAGAAACTAGCTGATCCTGCTTTATTATTAAGTGTCTTCACTTTTTCAGGAAACTGCGTTTGTGGATTCATATTTTCTTTTTTCCAGTTCAAATTGCACATTCGCATTCACAATATTTCTGACGCACATCGGTGCTGAAATGCATTGATCTGAAACAGAAATGCAGATATGCTCACTAGTTCCTTTTGGTTAGTCCAGGTCAAGTGACAAGTTTTTTTTTAAGTCTCAAGTTTTTGGTGACAAATCTGAAAGTGAACATTTGACTCAAATCTGTGGGTGTATTCAGACTGGACCTATTTGGTTTGATTAAAGTGAACCAGAGCTCGTTTCCCCCGATAACCTGGAACACATTTTCAGTCTGAATCCAACCAAGCGGGCCCTGGTCCGAGACCAGGAGCCACTCTCGGATCCATCTTTTAATGCGGATCTTGGTTTGTTTCCAATCAACCTGAGATTCAGTTCGCTCTGAGATTTCTCCATTTGAATCGGCTCTGTTTTGGAAGCAGAACACCTGGACCGCCTCTGTAGCCAAGCTTTACGGGATGTAAACTTAGTAGGAAAAGCTGCAAACAAACATGAAGCAGCGATGAGACCCAGCAACTCAGTGAAATGTGGTCAGAAGAATGCAGGCTCATTTAAACAACTTTTAATCTGATACACGTATCTCTCTGATAGAGCGGAAAATACTTTTATTTTAGCCACATTTTAAATGTTAATAAGCAAAAATGTATTTGACACATTTTTTGGCTTCACATTTCTTTAACTTTTTATTTAAATCCAGTTTTGTAACTCTTAATTGGGATTTGTAGGCAGTGAAATTTAAAAGGACTGCTTATTGCGGCATTCCAGTATAAGTGAAAACCCAGCAGTTTAAAGAGGAACTGCGCCAGCAAAACAGGGACGCAAAGCAAGATTTTGTTTGCACTTAGGGTGCCTGTTATTTGGTCTAAGTATGCGCTATGAAACAATAATGCATATTGTCTGGCCAACACGTAGTTTAAATATATGTATCAATTCGGTATCAAAAAGCCGCCAAAAAGCTCAAAGGAATTTTTTAGGCTCCTCTGAATACAGATGAGTGTTTTCCTCCCCATCAGCAAACAGTCATTAACACCTGCAGGGCTCCAGCTGTCTGTCTCTTTCGGGGAGATGAAATTACAGACTCATCCAGCTCTCTGATTGCACATCTACAGATGGCTTCAACAGGCCCTGGATTGCTGAGTAACCTTGAGGACTCTCTGCGGCTGCCATCAGTAGAGTTAGCTTGAGTTTTTCGAGAAAACACTCAACTGCTTTTAGATGTTGGCAACAGCGTTGTTTGTCCCCCAGGAGGTTTGCATTGCATTGCAAACATTTTCCAAAAGAAGAAATTAGGAACAGGGCAGAGGTTAGATGTACTGGCCCAAAGACGGGCCGCATGCCCAAAGTGTTTGGCTGGAAAGAAATTTGAGGAAAACAAACTTCACATCTGGAAAAAAATTGTAATAAAATGACCTTTTCGGCAAAACGTTTTCAAATTTCCAACAGTTGAAGTCATGTGACCTCACTCCTAAATGACCACTGTGTGGGCCATCGTGCATACCAGTTCAACAAAGCAGCCTCAAAGCCAAAGGTCACTTTTTAAAAATGACTTAATCCATGACTCAGCGTCTGAAGGAAAATGGACAAAGTTTCCTTAATTTTCCCACAATGTGCATTCCAACCCTCTTATTATAACCTTTTGCTGTTTTCTACTTTCTAAGGTCTTGACCTTTTTTGGTTTGTTGAAAGACTTTTCCATAGAAAGAGCATAGATGGTGTTTTGTGATAGAAAGAATGTTGTGTTTAAGGTCGATGGCATTTGGCAGTGGGCTGTGACCAGTCATTGAAGAATCACACAGACAATTGAGCAGAGAGACCTTCAAGGTTGGCACCCTTTATACCTGAACTCTTAAAAGTATGGGATCTTCCTTTTCTTTTGAGTTTTGAAAAAATCTCCACTTGTTGTACTTTCAAAACTATAAGGTCTATATGGTCTATTTTTGAACTATGACGCACATTAAGCAAACAAGAGTCAGAGATAAGTCCATCAGTCGGTCAGACTTTATTAACTGCGTTACCGTAGTTCTAGAACTTGTTTACCACATGCTACATATTAGCCACATTAGAAGCAGTAGCCATGTTAGCGTATTAACCAATGAGTTATATATGACTAGAAATGGCATGCTAGCTTGTTGCATACGCATAGTTGGACGCCATATTGGAATGGTGTGGACACCGGTTCAATGCTGTGCTACAATAGTACAAACAGAGCTGGAAAAACAAGGATGTGACTTTTCACTAAAGAGGAACTTCTAGAATCCATTCCAGGGGAATCTGAGTGAGTTTACTCAGAACCGTGAACAGTAGGCTGATCTTGTAGCCTATTCAAAGTCAATGGTAGCTTAAGACTTCGTACTATTTCCATGTCTTCTGGCAGGACCACTGATGTTTTCTGTTTTGTAGAGGATGACCATGTTATTTGTATGAGTGTTTGATCTCAGATCAGACTAGACAACTGCTAAATTTAAGCATATTACTAAGCAGAGGAAAATAAACTAATTACAGTTTCCTCAGTAGTGGTGAGCGACGAGGGAAGATACATAACGTTATGTATCTAAAACAATTGTAAAAGGCTTGTGTAACATCTCTTGTAATATATAACTAATTGGTGAAAACAATAAAAGAAACTCCCAACTTTATTTGCAACTCGTAAAAAAAACAGAATGATATCACTAAAACAACCTACGTAGTTCCTACGCTAGTTCCCGACCTTGTTAATAACACGAAAAAACAGTGCATTAGCATATTTACAATAACACCCGACAATGTCTGAAACCCATCCAAAAAAACCCACTGACAGTTTGACAGAACGCTGTGCACGTCTCAAAATCGCTTCAACAGCAATAAGCATCACAACATTGATTCCTTTATATAAGGTTCTCTATTAGACACACTGTCATTTAAGAAAAAAGATAAGTGTGCCTTATAGTGAGAGAAAAATTTTATTTAAGAGCATCTCATTCTTTGCCTGTATTTCCCATGTCCTGGAAACTATTAATTCACACTTTATGTGGAAGATTGATGTATTTCAGAGGCAATCCAGTAATGAAGGTTTATTTATTTTATTTTTTTACTTTGTAAACACACACATTTGGGTTTTGAAATGTGTCAATAGCAGGGTGAATAGTTTCCATCCTGTGACTTGTTACTAGAAGGAATAGGTAACAGATTGGTGAAATTTGGTTCAATCATTAGTTTGAGAAATTTGAAATTAGTTAATTTAGTTCCCACATAAGCTCTTATGATCAAGTTTATTTTATGTTAAAAAAAAAAACAACCTCTTACCTCTTTAACAGCATGTATTTATTTTTTCCCAACCGGAAAAAAGTAAAGCTTTGGATTTGTAATTTTTGTAGCTGTATGTAGGACGGACTCGATTTTCTTCTAAGTAAATAAAAACAATTCAAGCTCTTTTCGGGCATTAATTTGCCCCCCAATATCTGGATTTAATACAGTCTTTAGTATTTTCTTCATTGTTTTTGATCCAATAACCTCATTCCTTTTGGGAAAAATTTTATTTTCTTTTAATTTATTTTAAAATAAATCTCAGAACACAGGGTTTCATCAGTGTCAAATCCCTTTGAAGCATCCACAGACCATCACACTACCACCACTGTGTCTGACTGTAGCTACAATATTTTATATTTAAATTCTGAGAAATATATATTTATATGTATAAAAGCATTTTTTAAAATAAAAAAAAATACTTTTTAAAATTATTAAGTTATTGGCTATACCGCTAATATGTTAAATGTTTATGTTTGAGAGGACATTTGCTAATGTTCCTTCAGTTGTACACAAAGGTTTTACTTCATCGTTTTAAAAAAGCAACTTAGCCCTCATCGATTTGTATTTCACTGGATTGTTTCACTGTAGACCAGACACCAAAGACGTTATGATCTGGATTGCGATTTTGTTGTTCTGCAACTTGCAAGTTTCTTTTAGTCAATCTGCTGCACAACCAGACCTGAACGCATGCTTTTAAAGCAGCGCATATGCTTTCACATCAAGCGTTGTTTTGTTTCTTGTGTGAACACGAGAACATGTCCTTGAAATTGGCTCCTGACCAGAGCTCCACTGATGAGCCTCCAGCCCCGTCTGCAGCTGCATCATTCCATGGGAAACTTGACGTCAAAGATGTCCACCTTCCAAAATAAGTAACCTTTTCCCATCTGTCCACTCAGGTCTACAATTTCATATTTCAGTGGTATTTCCGGATGGCTCCCGCATTTGCAAAATAAAGGCCATCGGAGTAATCATTATAATGTTGAACAATAATAACTGGAGGAACTGAATGAAAGCCTGGAGAGGCTTGTTGACCTTTCAGAGCTAAACTGGTCCTGGCTTCTGTCTGTTCACTGCTGAGCCCATTGTGTTGCCAGACCTTATCATTGTGTTGCAGCTTCCTTTCTCCGCCGCATGTGTGTAAATGTGTGATGGGGAGTGCATGACCCAGTGTCTATGCTTGAGTCTGTCGTCGTGTATCCAGCGTGTTTGAGCCGCCTGAGCCAATAAACCATTGAGGTGGGAGGCATGTGTCCCATTTCACACTTTCCCAGGTTTGCACACTTCACCTGGACTCTTTTAATGAATTCTCCTTTTTAGTTTTAACGCAAATGAGGAGGAAAATGTTTGTTAGTGGGGTCTATTCATGCAAGAGCCAGCCAAGAAGAAGGGATGAACTCTGCAGTCGTTTGAACTCCTGTAGGTTTATTGGAAAACAATGGAAGAAGCTAAACAAGAGATGTCTCCAAACTCATCTCCCTCCACCTGCCGCCTTCTGCTGCAGAGTTCCTCCAGAGGGAGAAACGTAGGAAACAAGAAGGCCTGTGATGTCAGGTCGCAGACAATACACCCACAACCCGGGACTTCCCCTGCCCCGGCAACAGGGGGAGCTGTTGTGTCCTGGTGGTATGTGCGCTATGACTCATCTCGTCCTTTCTCCCACGCAGAGCACCACAATGACACAAACACACAGTGCATGACTGAACAATATTGTGCATGGACAAATGTGTATGTTTCCGTAGTAACTGCCTACCCGAACAGAGCGGATCCCCAACGTCAGCTGAGTTATCCCGGCACTGGGGTTGTTCATACATGTGGGGACCCAACAAGGAAGACAAACACTTACTTGTGATATATTTTTTTAAAATTTATCTTCTGCAAAATGGTTATTTTGGTGTTTTTAACATGTTCTAGCGCCATTTTCTGATGATGAATGACAATTAAGATTGAAATGGCATTTCTCAGTATTTCTTTATTCAAGTAGTTGTCAGGAGCAGATGAAGAAAAGCAATTAAAAAAAGGTTGTAGTTGTGACGTTATCAACAGTGAGGGGAAGAGGGGCGGGGTTGCTTCACACCAACAGTCCGACCCACAAGTCACATGGGAATTTCTAAGGAACTTCCGCCGCTCTGCAGAAACCATGTCCTAATAAAGGATGCAGTTTTTTTTTCCTATTTTGGTCCAAAACTGCACAATCATAACAAAAAAACCCCACTGGGAATGCCTTTACAATAAACCAAAAGGTGATTGGAGTGGGTCTTTAACTTGTTTTCTCTCCTGATCATCATTACTAATTAGCCTGAATTCAGTTTCATCAAGTTTACAACTTTATCACCTCGTTTCTTCCTTTAATTTCTTCAGATTTTGTTGCAGGTGCGTGGGTATCTTCCACTCCCTGTGGCCTCAGAAGGTTCATCTTTAGCGCTCTTCATTGCCAAACTGCAGAGATTTCATTCAGTTGCCAGAAGCATTTATTTTGGGAGAAAAGGAAGGGTAAAATCATATCCACAGCACATTTCTTAGTTGTGATCTGGTCATCTGTTCAGGAGGATGCATCTTTTATTTTCGAGGTATCAAAAATGAAAACTACAGATGAAAAGCAGTGCAGATGGTTTGAAAAACTCTCCATTTGGAACATGCATTTGAGAGGACTCCTCATTGAAGTTTTGTGCGCTTAAATGTTGTGTTTAGTTATCTTTGATATCAACAAAATGCAAAAACTTCACATTTCATTGAGCAAGTAAGAAAGTAAGTAAATCTTTATTTATGTAGCACTTTTCACAGAGAGGAACTCACAAGTGCTTTACAAAGTTAAAACAAGAAAAACCCCAAAGATATAATACAAGCTACAAATAGGTAAACACAATAAAACATGCTCTACAATGATAAGCAAAACACAAATAAAAGTAAGCTAAAAGATAGGAAAAGTTATCTAAAAATTCTTCTGAATAAAAACGTCCAGTCGAGGAGACACTGCCTGGAAGGTGTGTAAAGTTTTGAAATTGTTTTCACCGAAGGAACAATAAAGTTGAATGTCATCTGCATGTACATGATGAAATATAACTGAATTGGTTCATGACTTCCCCAGAGGGACCATAAAGAGAATAAAATAAAGAAATAAATGAATTGGCACTCAGAGCAGAACCTTGAGGAACACCACAATACAGGATTTTGAATTTGTATGATAAAGAGTTAACAGAGAAATTAAAGGTTGTTCTGCTGAAATAGGAGACAAACCATCATCATTATTTATGCCTTATAGAGCTTATTTGATATTTCCTTCATGATGATGATCCTGCCCTAATCGCTGCTGAGTAGCTGGATGTGTTACAAGTTATGTTTGACTAAATGCACCTGAAATGAGAAAGAAGAATGGATCGTCTTCAGACATCAATGCAGCGTAAATCCAATTAAGGACAATCTAATAATACTAAACATAATAAAACATGTGACCTCTTTGGCAGTCATCAGCAGGCTGGAAAGCTCAAGAAACACGACTGTTTTGTGGCATTAGTGATTTTTAAAGTGTCGACTGGAGTGGCTAAAATAAAACTATGAAATATATTTTGCAGAAAATGTCTTTGAAAGAAAATTGTAATAAGTAATTGTACATCTTTTGGCCACTAGGGGGACGTGGAATAACTCCAACTTTAAACAGACACAGGCATTCATTTAGGGTTGAAAACCTCATTATTTAAAAAATGCCTTTTGTGCTAGGATATTTGTTACATGAGAATAGTGAATTTTTACAATAAAAACCCACAACGTTTGGATTTTGTTTTTTTTTTACGTACTGCTTGCATTGTGGTTGCATCCTGCTGATTCTCAGTCATAGCTGGTGTGTTGCAGAGAATATTTTATTGTTTCTACTGGCAGACAAATTGCTATAAATGCACATTCTTGCCTCCAACCAGCCGTTTGCAGACACAAAAATAACCCAACAAGTCTGGTCTTTCACAAATGTTCAGCTGTGGATGTCTTACTCCATTCAGCAGCATAGTTGCACACGTTTTCTACATCTTTTGCTCACTTTGAAATGTTTCTAACGCGGAGAACATGACTGCATTCTCATGGTTCACTGCTTTTCTTTTAAAAGTCTAAAAGTCGTTGGTGAAATACTGTCAGAGTTGGGGCTGGTTAGCAATGAAACAACAATGGGTTCCAGCCAGGATCTGTGTCTGATGTGAACCGATAAGAGAATACCTACAACAAACTACCTCTAGCCATCAAAGCTATCCTTCCATTGTTCCTCCGCACACAGGAAGCTAGGTTTGTTGTGTTATTGTTGGATGACAGAGAAAGAGTGAGGGGATGGAATAGTTTAGTGTGTGCAACACGCATGGGTGTGAGCAAGTGTGTGACGTACCATGAAACCAGGAGCGCTTTGTGTTTCTGCACAGATTTACAGAACTTTAGTGTGTGTGAGCGTAACGGCAAATCGGTGCGCCGTGTGTTGGAGCCAGGGGAAGTCATCGGCATGAGTGTACCTGAGTCAGAGCGGAAGAGGAGCTTAAGCGGAACATGAAGCTGTGCAGGAAAACACCTGGGAGCACTGGGAGAACAAACAAAGCCAGAGGAGGGAAGAGGAAGAAGAGGCAAAGGAGAGGCAGGATGAGGAGGGGAATTAAACAGAAGGAGAGAGCCAGAGCAGCTACCATTAAAGCCATGTGGAGTCCAGGAAGACGGATGGATCCGGTTCAGACGTCAGTGCAGCATAATTAAGACGGAGTAAAATCTGAGAAATGACAAAAACATGTGACAAGCTTTACTGAGGCATCTGATTAGACCGTTTATAACTTGATTTAAATTTACATTTATATTCTATAAATTTAGTCAGATTAAGGACTATCATGTAGAGTCTAGGCTGCACGGTGGCGCAGTGGTTAGTGCTCCTGCCTCACAGCAAGAAGGTTCCCGGTTCAAGTCCTGGCTGGGGGGCCTTTCTGTGTGGAGTTTGCATGTTCTCCCCGTGCATGCGTGGGTTTTCTCCGGGTACTCCGGCTTCCTCCCACCGTCCAAAAACATGCTTCATAGGTTAATTGGTTACTCTAAATTGTCCATAGGTGTGAATGTGAGTGTGTATGGGTGTGTGATTGTGGCCCCTGCGACAGACTGGCGACCAGTGCAGGGGTGTCTGCTGCCTTCGCCCATGAGTAGCCGGGTTAGACTCCGGCAACCCAGTGACCCCGAAAGGGATAAAGCGGATTGGAAAATGAATGAATGAATGTAGAGTCTAGAGCTGCCAGGCAAGAAGTCTAGACGACCAAAGAGGAGATTTGTGGATGCAGCGAACAAAGACGTGAATTTCAAGGCTCTTCTCCCCCAAAACCTCAGTTTGGCTGGACGGCCAGCTCTAGGAAGGATTCTGGTCGTCCTGAACATCTTCCATTTAAGGATTATGGAGGCCACTGTCCTCTTAGGAACCTTAAGTGCAGCAGATATTTTTTGTAGCTTTTACTAGATCTGTGCCTTGCTACAATTCTGTCTCTGAGCTCTTCAGGCAGTTCCTTTGACCTCATGATTCTCATTTGCTCTGACATGCACTATGAGCTGTAAAGTGTTATGTAGACAGGTGTGTGGCTTTCCAAATCAAGTCCAATCAGTGGAATCAAACACAGCTGGACTCAAATGCAATGGTTTTGCAATATTCTGATATCAGTCCAATGTTGTGGCTGTGATATTGGGCTATATAAATAAAATTGAATTGAAAATGAAGGTGTAGAACCATCTCAAGGATGGTCAGAAGAAATGGACAGCACCTGAGTTAAATATATGAGTGTTACAGCAAAGAGTCTGAATATTTAGGACCATGTGATATTTCAGTTTTTCCTTTTCAATAAATCTGCCAAAATGTCAACAATTCTGTTGGTTTTTTTGGGTGCTGTGTGTACATTAATGAGGAAAAAAATGAACTTAAATGATTTTAGCAAACGGCTGCAATTTAACAAAGAGTGAAAAATTTAAGAATAATTTGCGTCCCCACTGTATATAATCTCTTGCTTTTTTTTTACATCAAATGTTTTTTACATCAGTTGAGAAATCTTTTTTTTTTTTTAAGAAGACTAACAAACAACTGCTCAATACCTGAAAAACATTCTGGAATAATGCAAACCTAATGATAGATAATGGAGAGAAAGAGGACGTTTTGATTTAAAACTGGACAAAACATACCAACCAAAAAGCTGCTAAACTGACACTGTCTGTATAAATACAGAACAATATAGTTTACTTAGAAATAGATACACTAAAAATCATCCATAATTGTAAAAGCATTAAAATATTAATTAAAATAAGCATTAATTGCAATTGTAAATCCGATTTTCAGAACACATTTCCTTACTTTTTTTTATTTCAATTTTAAGACAGCATGCATAATTTAGATCCAACATAAATAGATTAAATAAATAAGGAGGTTTTAAATAAAAAACTGAAAACTCATTCTTTTATCTTAGCTTTTTAGTAGTTTTTGCATTTCTTTGTTTTCTGACTTGATTTTAGGAGCTGTTTTTATGATTTGGATTTTTTAAATGATGATTATTATTGTTTCTATTTTAAAAAATAATTCATTTATTTCATGGAAAGCACTTTGAGGTGTTCTGTAGTAGGATCTACCACGAAAGTGGAATTTGAAATAGGTGTGAATGAGTTGATGTTTTTTGATGGAGCAGCTGTCTGATCAGTATGAAGGAACTGAACAGTTCAGAAACAGAGAATTGCTGTTGCTCCAGGTAAAGCCTGGGGGTCTGGGGGGAGCGGGCCAGGGGAGGGGATGTCTGTGGGCAAGAGGGGGGGGGTCCACTACTAGTACGGGACCCTAGGGGCTTCCTCGGGCCCGCTGGTACCTGGACCAGGTAGCTACAGGGGCGGTGCTTGGGGGGGAGGGGCTGGGGCTTGCCCTGGGGGCTGGCCCCCTCTGGGGTCCTCTCTCTTTGTGTGGGGTGGGGGGTGTGGGGCCTGGGGGGTTGGCTTTCGGGCGGTGGGGCCTCTGCCCTGGGGAGACTTGGGCCCAATGCTGGGGGGGGCGGGGGGACTCTCAGCTCATATCTGTTTGCTCAGCTGTTGGATAGGATAAGTTTAAAAAAAAAACAAAACAGAGAATTACAGCTGTGGGAACGTCTCAAAGGAAAATGACATAATAGTGAGGTGAACTCTTCAGAAAAGGTTAATTATCAGAGCCGGTGGCACGAATCCAAGTGAATGGCCCTTCCTCGCACACAAAGCAGTGCCCACAGAAGGCCTGGCTCATCACCTCCCTGACACAGTTCCCTGGCTGCCACACAGCTGAACTGGGCAACTCCAAAGTTTCTTCCCACTCTGTCTCTGCAGATGGCATTGTTTCCAGACACAAATTTCATTGTATGTGAAGTAGGAGGGGATGGAAATCACTGCTGCACCAGACGCCAGTCATTTTTTTTTTTGTCCTTGGCGACCCTCGTCCCCGCTCTAAGTCAGCTGCAGGTCTTTGTGGCGGTTTCTGCCCCCAGCCCCTCCCACTGCCATCTGTCTTCTGGGAGGTAAAGCCTGGATTTCCCCGTTTCCACTCTCTCCAGCTCTTTAACAACTAACGCCTCGCTCACACCCTCTCATTTTGTGCCTCTCCACTCATTTCCTCTCCGCCCCTGTGAAACCATTAGGGCCTTTTTAACCACCTTTGCCACCTGGGCTCTGCAGCAAACACTACTGAGAGTTACACACCTTTCATAAGCAGTGTTCATCTAAACAAGAATGATGAGGAAAATCTTCCTAACTTAATTTTAAAATAAAATCTAAAAGCAATCACCTGCACAATATAACGAGCAGGTTTTTATCTGGAGCTGCCTGGACCTGTTTGATTGTTCACTTTGATTACAGGGTTCTTGACCCAAACTTCCTATCATGTGGCACAAGGACTTACTGTGTGTGTGGTTGGTGCTGAAGTCCAGATGCACAGAAGTGAATGCTCCTGCACCGCTGACACTCTGTCAACATGTATGCAGATGACTGTGCTGTGTGCTCCAGAGGACATTCCTGTAAAGTCTGTGCAGAGGATTCCGCATTCCTGGGATTTATGGCACTTTATGGATGATTTGCAACTTTCATTGAGCAGAAAGGAGCAGCACTGCCAATTACACACTGTGGCTTTCAGTTGCTGTGGGAGGCTTTACTCTAATTACCTTCCAACTCATGATTAAGCATTTAAGGTATTTTCCTGTGAAGTCTTTTCCCTTCAGAACATCCATCTGAGGTGCTAATACACGTGTGCACACCCTTTCACTTCTTTGGCGTACCAATAAAACAGAGAGAGCAGGGATGTGTCCAATCAGATGAAGAGTTTCAGAGAAAATGTGTCAGGTGTGTTCACCGATTCATAAAAGATTAAAGAGGAAGTGAAATGTAACCGTCACCAAGTATTCCAGAAAAATGGAATTGGGTAATTTGTTACATTTCACAAATAAGGGACCTAGTTTTCTTTAAATTTTCTGGTTAAAGTTTACACATAGTTTAGTTTCCAACACAAATGCCAGAAAACTGAGAATTTTCTTGGTTTTATTTTTACTTGCAAACCATCATGTTAATAGAAACTTTCTCTAAATCAAATAACAAATGTGTTTATTTTCCATTTGAGGCAAGTTTGGAAACAAATGTCAGACAAGCAAATCAGATCCCGGTGACTCCAATGTAAAATGGTTGCACTTTACGCAGGCGTAAATGGAGGCACTTCAGTGAGAAACCATTGTGATAAGTCACCAAGCAGAATGGTCCTTTGAGAGCAAGCTGTTGGTTTTTTTCCCCTCTGCACCGCCTCTAATTCATCCCTGATTTTATTGACAAATAGGAAGCAGGATCTATTTTGACCTTAGTGTTTCCAATAAATGTAGCAAAATTCACACAAAAAAGCAAACCTGAAAACCTTCTGTGATTTCAAAAACTGCAGATAGATCTCCGGGGTCCGTTACAGCCCTGCCCACACATCCCAGGTTAAAAAAGTCCGCCACATTGAGAGTCCTGAGCATCCACTACCACCGCCCACTAGAGGTAGTTCAGGGCAACCCTGACGCACTCATGCAGGCAGTAAATGAGCTGGCCCATTGGAGGGTCTGGCATAGCGACCCACTCCCAGGAGGGATGATGCCAGCAGGACGTAGAGAAAGGAAAAGTGAAGAGAAACTGTTTAGTGAGCCTGTAGAGAGAAAATGTTAATGCGTATTTTTTCTACGGGCATGCTGTGGGCGACATGTTGCAGCGAACACTTAAACAACACGCGTAGGGTAGTTAAGGGTGAAGTGGGGAGACGCAATGTGACTAAGGCTTAAGGCAGCAGAGCCGCTATCAGAGCAAACACCAGAACAATGTCCTGTGCTCAGGGTGGGGATGTGAACACACAATGGACAGCTGTAACCTGAAGATCTTCTACTCCAAGGCAGAAACCTCAATCAAAGATGATTTGTGGATGATATTATGACAGAAAACAAGCAAGTTCTTTCAATGTAAATCACTTCCCTTTCAATCAAACAACCTGTAGCTTCAAACTCGGCCCTACCAGAACCTTACTCTCAATCTAAGTTGGAACCGACGAACTTCTTTATTTAAAAAAAAAAAAAGTTCTGGACATCCAGTTCTTCCCCCACAAGGTGGGAAATATTAGTGTGCTTTTTTGGTTGTGGTTTCTGAGAGAAATAGCAGATGACGAATCGTGTCACAGGAAGTGGCCTTGTAAACAGGAACAGCTGGGAGGAGGCTCGGCGCTCTGAGATGCAAGCCCAGAGCTAAGATTCCATTTGAGATCAGCCGTTGCAAATACACCTGTACTCTTCCCTATTTCTGTAGCAGCCTCTGTTTATCAGTCAGAAAGTCCCACCATTTCCTTTGACTCACGTCCAACTCAAGCCTCACCTTGATCCCTCAGTTTGCTCCTCAGGCCGGCTGAGGGTCAGCGCTCTGTGATAATTGATGAAAAATTACAAAATATGTTTTTTTTCTGTCCAGAAGATCTGAAGTACTTGGCTCTTTGAGTCAGAGAAAATTCAGAGGGAAAGGAAGGCACCTGTAGAATAACGTCCTGCCACAATGCTCGGACTCTGAGCTCATTTGTTCCCATTTCTGTGTCTTTTTGGGAGTTTTCTTGAAGTAAACTGACTTTTGTTATATTTTAACCCCAAATCCATATAAACTTCATGAATGACACGAGATTGCCTTTGCCTTACGCTGTAGAGATATCATCCTTACAGATAACAATAAAACAACTGTATGTCTCTGCCATGCTGTTATGGATAATAGCCAATGACTGTAAATGAGAACTGGACTGAGTGACCCCTCCCCCCTTGTGTTCCAAACAGGAAGTACCTGCTGGCTCCAAGAAGCCTCATAATCACATAGACTTCTATGGAAAAATTAACAGCTATTACTAATTATCGCTGTCAGAATAACTATTCTTGTTCCGGTACACTTTTTAACATGTTCTTGATAATCAATTTTTTTTCATGGTATGTTTTCTTTATTGCAAGTCATTCAGGTTATGAACAGACTAATCACATGCCTGAGTAAAAGAAGGATGTCAAAAGTGCAAAACGTTTGATTGACAGATCCTCCCGTACCAGTTTTCATGTGGTAGGGGTGTGAACTTCAAACAAGCTCACTCATGATTGGAACGTGGTGACTCACACGTGAAAAATGGCGACTGAACTGACTCAAATTCATCGGAATCAGAAGAAAGTTGTTTTCTGTCGTCTGTTTCTGAATTAAGTTGTTTTTGGCAAAAGTGGTTGCTACAGAAATGACTCAGACAGTCAGACCAATCACTGCTCACTGACATCATCTGGCTCTAGCATGGAGGTGTCTGTACCTCGAAAAAATGGTGATTGAATGGATTTTTTGTTTTGGTTGGAGCGGAAAACAAACCATTTTCTATTGGTGACGTCACACTCACTCCAGTTCTCTTATACAGTCAATGGTTATAACTCACATCTGGTACAACACAACAAAAACAAAACCCACTTCCTGTCTCCAAATCAGAATAACTGACTTTTAAATGCACATATTGTTCTTTCGGTTAGAGTTGTAACTTTGATGGCAATAAACCATAAACATATGACAAAAATAGCACTTACAGTGTGTTGTTCCAAGCCCAGTTGTGTTATTTTACTCTGTTTTAGCTATGACTCCTTTTTTCCTAACTTCCTTTATGTGTTTGTGGTGATGTAGAATTGATTCTAAGGGAAATCCTGTTTCACATAACGCACATCTGGCACCACGAAAGCGAGAAAGTGAGGCATCGCTGTTTATCAATTAGTTCAGAAAAAGTCCAAAGCTTACTTGACGTGTCAAGTTGATCACAAAAGCTCAAAATATGTGCAGAAACAGAAAAAACGAAGCATAGCTAAATTTTTGTCACGTAAATCAGAAGTTTTGCAGGTAAAATACCTTCAAAGAAATCCCTTTGAGGGTTTTCTTATATTTCTGCTTATATTCATCATCTCCTAACCATCACGTAAATACAAAAATCTGCCTGCAGTGACACCAGCAGTGCACAGTCAAAGACTCCAACTAAACTGTAGTGTCTCATCCTGGAGAGCTTTCATCATCTTTGATTCAAGTGCAAACACGCTGCTTCACATTTGACTGCACCAGCCAGTCGCAGAGTTAGAAACGGCCTTTCTGGTTTTTTTTTTTACATGTTGACAGTAAATTTCCAGTAGCTTTACATTGTATACACACACGGAACAGTACTGGAAGGCATGAAAAATGAGACATCGATTACTTACAGGATTACAGGTGCAAATGGACGACAAAAGTCTGCAAAGAGAGACTGTGAAATAAATGGGAAACAATTGAATGCTTAATGTTTGCTTTTAATCCTGTTTAGTTTGATTCCATTTTGATGTTGTAAGGTTCTGCTCCGCCCCTTCACACACATCTAGTTTATGTCACTAATCATAACAGCTGCTACCATTTTCAGGCTACATTAAACTCACGTTGCCAGTCAAATGCCATCAAACTAAGACAAATCAGGGGCTCAGATGTAGTCATAAAGTATGGATGGCGTCCCTTTTAATTTAGGGAAGAACCAAACCGCATGAAAATTGATCAGAGAGCAGTGGCGGAGCTAAGGGGGGGCCAGCTGCCCACACGCTAAAACCTTTGCCCACACTAGCAAACCAAAATTTGGAATCAATATTAGTCTCATTATTGACAAAAATGAAATCATCAAAACAAGCTTATTTTAACAATGCAAAAATGACAAAAGCTATATTTTTAATAACACAAGATTCTAAGTTTCTGGGTCAGAACCTGGATTTATAAAGTTAAAGCCTGACTTCATAAAAAAAAAAAAAAAAAAAAAAATCATCTCTTAATTCATCACTCCTGATGTTCCTATGAATCATTTTCCTTTTCTTTTAGATTAATTTTGCTTATTTGAGCTTTGACTAGTCCAGACAGATGAAGTCTGAATTTTGATCGTTTCTATTATTCTTTTACAACACAGTTTTTATTTTTTCATTTAATTCTACCGATAAAAATACTCTGGTTTTCCAATTAAAAAGTCAAACTATTCAAACAGAACTTAAACGTTTTTAACTTTTTGTTTCTTTTTTAATGATCAATAATGAGAACAAAAACATTTTTTTCACTATGACATTAAATGGAAATGTTTCGAATGTGAAAGACGCCAAATCAAGACCGTCTATAAAGAAGTACGAAGAAGACTAAAGTCAGAATTCCAAGATTAATGTCAGAATTTTAGCGATCTTTTTAAAAAATGTTGGCCCTAATCCTCATCCGTAAATAAGAAATGTGTTCATAAAATTAGATGAAATAGATAATACGAAAACGTATTTTTCTCCAGATACTCTTGTACTGCCGTGAATGAAGTAAACGCTTCCGCTTTAAATGGGAGTTTTGTGGAAAGTCTGCAAATAAAATCGCATGTACATCCAGGGATCAAGTTGGTCGGCAAGTTTTTTCTACAAATGGTTTAAGGAAAAAAAAATCTTCGTAGAAGTGTTAGAGGAGCTGATTGTTCTGGTCACATAAAACCTTTATCTTCAGCCTCTCTCATTGAGAGGAGTCTTGAAAAAACCATCGACTCAACGATGTGCAAGACAACAAAACCTAAGTGGGGTTGCACTCAGCGGAGCAGGATAGGGAGGGGAGGCTGGCAGAGGAATGCTACTGTACACAGCCTCTTGGAGCAGAACAAAACCAGACATTCCTTACCGAGGTGTTTATGTTCTGCAGCTTGGTGTGGTCCATCCTCACTCAATCTTGTTGGTGTCTTCACATTGTCGTCGTCAGCAGAACGGCCATCCAACAGAAATAAAACAAATTCATAGAAGGCTTGTTGACAGATTGTGAAAAGCTCTGTTTGCATTTAGAGGAGAAAACAAGAAATATTGAGCCATTTGGGGAAAAAATCCTAAAGAATAGACTTTCTGAGCTTCCTTTTTTTTCATTTTTTAGGATATGAAATACATTCCTAAGTCAAATCAAAGGATATTTCTGAAAAGACTTTGGTTGTAAAAAATAGCTTTAAAGCATATGCCTCCAAGCATCTGCAACATCAGAGATTTAAACATCACACAGTCTAAGAGAGGGGTGCTCTCTGTTTAAAGTCAAATACAACGGTTTTTTTTTGTTTTAAAAAGTAACTGTAAAATCAATAGTAAATAAGTGGAAAGTAAAAAGAATTGTCACTCTGCGGGCGCCCTGACCCCAGTACCCATAATCCTCTAACATCCATCAAGCGGTTTGGCTTTGCTGTTTAAAAGTCCACTCCAAAGATGGGTGGTCTTAACATGTTCTTGTAGCAGTTTTCTGATTATGAAAGGTTCATATCATTAGCTCTGAAAAAATTTAATTTGTTTGATTTAAAAAAAAAAAAATTGTTTTTTAATTGCTCTGGACATCACAATACCAACTACAACATTCACTGCATTGAGATGTAGCACAGGGTGTCTTTTATTTTGAAAAGAAGTCATGTGAACCTCTGTCAAAAGTTAAAACGTATTTCATTTTAGGAAAAAAAAGCCAGTTTGTCTTCATGTTTTTGTTTTTTATGCTGAAAAAAACCCCCAATTACTTCATTTATATTACTGATAATAATAACAAAAACATAAATACAAATCAGTTTCTTATTTTTCTGAAAGGGTGAAGTAAGATTTTATGTGTCCCATTGAATTGTGATCAGTGAGAAATTCACCCGTATGGCTCTCTAATTGTTTAAAGATGCAGCCCCATGGTGAAAGATGTTCCCTTGATTTCTGTCACATAAACCTCTATTGTGCCTTTCGCTTTCATTTGTTCCTGTTCTTTCCTGAGCTCTTTGTTTCAGAGGAGCACATTCTTCTCTGCTGTCAGTCACTACCTGCTGCTGACAGATCTCCTCCTCAAAGCGGCTGCATCTTCTCAGACTCTGCTTCCTCCCACTCGGGTGTACTGGTGCAAAAAATGAGGAGCTGACAGAGCAATGCTGTGCTTCATGGGGTAAATGTTTCTGAACTGAAATCTTCTTTTTTTTTTAAATCATCAGACTAAGCCACATTCCTGTCCTGGGGATTGGGAAACCTGAGAGCAGAGGCGAGCGGTTCAAGGGGCCAACCACTGACTCCCCATCCTCCATGATCCCAGAGACACGAGCTGATGCGAGGCTATCCCTGCGACTAATCAAGGATCATCTTTACTGTGATCCATGTCTTCAATGGAAAAAAAAACCCTGGAAGGACGACCGTAGAGAGGAGAATTGGTGTCCAGTAATGGGGTCACAACGTCAAATTAACCACTGAAGCTTTTCATCCTACAGCAGGAGAAAACCCCCCGCCTGAAATCAAATGCCATCATTGTTCAATAAGAGATTAGTTCAGGGTGCTGTGACCCTCGACGGATATGCTGAAAAGCTTAAATATTTGAGCGAGTTCTGTCATTTCTCACTGGACTGTTAAACATAGAGGGCCCTCTGTCCTCTGCTCGCGGCCTGAATGGCGGCGGGCTCGGACAGTGTGTGTGTTTGGGGAGGTGGGCCTTCTCTAGGCTGTGCATCATGGGAATGCTTGTTTAAGAGCTGCACTTGCTGCACACGTGCACGCACACAAGGCTGAAGCGTGTGCTCCTGCACATGTGGGGGCCTCCATGACATTTCTGGCTGTTTCTCGTTAAGTTGACAGTAAAAATTGATGGATCACGTTTTCTCCGTGGGAAGGCAGCAGCATGTTTCTGTGACAGGTATGAGCCGGGGGAAAAGTATGGAAAGACTTCTACGCTTTAATTGACATCAACCAATCCAGTCTTTATAGAGGAGTTCACGACCCAAAGAAACAAAGGAATGTACAGAAGAACAGACCAAAAATATATATATACTGTAAATGTGTGCTAACACGTGTAAGCGCACATTTCAGGCTTCTGCATTCAACGGTCACACGTTAGTAATGTTTCTACGACTGGTTTTGGGCTCTATGTACGAAAGACATGGCCATTGTACGCATTTTGCAAGTTAAACCAGGTTAGACTTCGATCAATCCGACTTGGATTTTGGAAGCCTTTAAGACATGCAAGTGCCAACTGTTTAAAAATTGTTCATGAAGGAGAAATGAATAATTGCGGTTTGTGCCTGACTGGAATGAAATAACACGGTCTTTCATATATTGGAATAGAGTTGTGAAATTCCAACTATTCCAAGTGTAGGTGGTGGACAAACGCTAGCAAACAGTAGAAAAAGAAGATCGGTTTCCTGCTTGTCCAGTGTGAACACCATGGACTGAATAAGAGGCGTTTTGCGTGTTCTAAAACATGCGTCAAATCTGGACAACTGCTTTGAAGAACCCATGATGCTGATTGCTGGAGTAAGGTCAGATGATTCCGATTATTTAAAATCTTTGAGATTGAAATCATCTGGTCTTTACAAACGATAATTGTAAACAATCCATGACACTGTCAGGTCTCAGCTTTTCCAAAGGGGGCGGTGCATACTAGAAATTCTGCAGGGTGCCCAAACTTTTTGCAGATTTACAGATTTGCCCTTTTCTTTTGCCTGCAGACAGCCCGTATCTGCCCGTGAGGGCGGTTGTGACTAAGGCCTGTATCATTGTGTTCACAAAACCAATATCCTCATTTTCAATCCACAATGAGTTTCAAGAAAGTAATGAGGACTTTTGTTTAAGGAATGTAAAAGTCTGCAGTTGATGAGTGATATCAAACTAAAAAAAAACAATGTTTCCTAGTAACCATGAGGGTGGATTACTGATGTTTCTCGTTACCTGGTGTGACATCGCTGATGCTCAAAGGGTTTTTCTTTACAAAAGTGAGGTTTTAATTCAGTTGTTGGTGGGAAAATCCCTGCCTCCAGTAAAGAACCTGTACACACCCCCATCTCAGCCTCCTCCTTCTCCTTCCCTCCTTCCTAAACCACCAGACTCTCGAACATTCATGATTTCAGAGTTCTGACACAAAGTCACTACAGTTTATAATGAGGATTTCAATGTCATACATAAATGCCTTCGTTTTGCTTACTTTTGTCATCAGCGTTTCTTTGACTTTGCTCTGGCATCCCAAGTCACAAACACTGGCCTTGGTCAAACGTGCGAATTTGAAACAGAGTGTAAATATAGCTGCGGAGCTCACGCCGCTTCCTCCACCGACTCTTGTTGGAGAAACAATGGCATCCTACAATTCAGCAGGCCAACACTGACCCGGAGGAAGAGAGCGCAGGAGTATAGCTGCGGTGATGCCTTTTATCTGCCACTGTAAAATACACAAAACATCTTTCTCTGCTGCTTGCCAGAAAAATCACTCAGCAGCAGCTTGAAGTGGATTGCAGGAAAACCTTTGGGCAGTGTGTAAAAATGTTCATGACCAACAACTACAAAAAAAAAAGGAAAAAATAGAGGAGAACTTGAAAAGACCTAATAACCTCCACAGAAAAGGATTTGAAGACCCACTCTGATGAAACTGGAGTTTTGGACGTCTTCTTGTGCCATTTTTCTGATGATGGAAGACTTATTTAAAGACATTCCTCATTCATTTCATTCATTTTCCAATCCGCTTTATCCCTTTCGGGGTCACGGGGTTGCCGGAGCCTAACCCGGCTACTCATGGGCGAAGGCAGGGGACACCCCTGGACTGGTCGCCAGTCTGTCGCAGGGGCCACAAACACACACCCACACACACTCACATCCACACCTAGGGACAATTTAAAGTAACCAATTAACCTATGAAGCATGTTTTTGGACGGTGGGAGGAAGCCGGAGTACCCGGAGAAAACCCACGCATGCACGGGGAGAACATGCAAACTCCACACAGAAAGGTCCCCCAGCCAGGACTTGAACCGGGAACCTTCTTGCTGAGAGGCAGGAGCGCTAACCACTGCGCCACCGTGCAGCCCTGTTATTTAAAGACATTTAGGCTTGAATTTCTTTATTTAAATCATCGTTCATAAATGTAAAAATGCATTTAGAAAAAGATTGTAGTTGGGACGAGCCACAAGCTCCCCGCTCCACTCTATTGTCATGCCTCAACTTACAGACAAATAGATCCACGTGCATTTTTGGTTTCCTCGTCTGAGCTGAAATCGGTTGGATAGCTCCAATATTGATCGCCGTTTTTGTTGTACTGCTAATGTTAGGTTTAGGGGTTTGAGGGGCTGTAGGGTAGTCGGAGAGACTGTGAACAGAGAGCTCTCAGCAACCGTGGAGGGGAAGGGGTTGCTTTAACGTTCACTCACAACTCCGAGGTAAATTACTACTGAACTCCTGCTCTGCAGAAAACATTCTCTAAGAAAATGACACAGACATTTTTATTTTGGTTAAAAAATGTTGGGAGCATCATAATTAAAAGACCACTGAGGACACCTCTAGAATAGCTGCAAAGATAATCAGAGAAGTACTCTTTATGAAGTTCAGATTTTTCTCAGAGGCAAACTGAGCAGCAGAGGAGCAGAGGAACTCGCTCCAACCTCACTAACATCTGCACATGACTCAGTTTCGAGGAAGCATTGCGCGCAAAGGCGCCTTTTGCTCCATTCTTCAGACAGGGGGCGAGAGAGAGAGAGAGAGAGAGTGGAAATCTGCTCCTCAGCCTCACCTCCTCCTCCTCCTCCTCCTCCTCCTTCTCCTCTGCGTAATCAGGCTGCTCCAGCGCTGCGGCGCACCAAGCCTCACAGCACTTTGCTGTTTGATAAGACTACTTGGAAGAAGAGCGCAAACTACCGTCCTGCCCTGCTAGAGGATCTCAGCTTACTGAGACTGGACTTTGGGACGGTTCTTGGAAAAAAAAGACTCTCCCTGTCATTTCGGATTTAAATGATTTTTCTGTGATATTATATTATTTTTTTAGCACGTTTGGAATACTTTTTCGCCCTCGGATACTTTGCTGGCTTTGTACATTCTTCTACTTTTGTTTTTTTTGTAATTTTGACGCCAGGTTCTATTTTGGGAGAAAATCCAGGATGCCTGAAGTGGATCTCAGACTCTAGAAGTGCGCGAATCCATCTCGTTTTTGGGAGACTTTGGTTCTGCGGGAGGTGGGGGCACCACCAGAGTGGACAGGGCTCGTCCGCGCGCGCAGAGCCGCCGCTGTCCTTCTCGCCCGCAGTGCTGAGCGGAGAGCCTCACGCGCGCATCCATAAATGCCCGGTCCGTCGAGGTGGCTCGAGGCTGGGCAGCAAGATGAGCTCGTGGGTGCATCTGCTGCTGCTCGCGCTGCTGGCCGCGTGGCTGCGTTTTGGTGCCGCCAGGGTGAGTATCGGTCCCGTTTGAGTGGGTGGCAAAACTTTGTTTTGAAGTCATTATACATATTTGTCATGTTGGCAGGGACGGGTTTAACCTAAAAGCTAAACTTATCAGTAAAACTTTACATGTTCTTTGACTTGTCCTTATGTGTTTTTATGCCTTTTCGATTTATATTCACTTTGCTTTAGTTTATTTGGATAAACTGCTTCTGCGTCAGGGTGAGCCATTGCAGAGGTAAAGCACATTTTGAGTGGATGCCTGGGGGCTGAGACATGTGCAGAGGTCGTGGATTCAGGCTGCTGAGTCTGCCCTGATTGGCTCCTTCCACAGCTGGACGCTCCACGTGCTTTAAGGGATGCGTTCACGGATGCAGGAAGCAGGTCCAGGTTTTCAGCTTAGAGCATCACCATCCTCCAGGGACCACAGCTGCTGTCTCTGCTGCTAATTGGGGTCAATCAGCCAATCAGATGGTGGTGTGTGAATGAACAAGATGTGATGAAAGAATGATGGAAGATTGAGGCCAAACAGGAAGTGGAAAAGCTCCCCGGCACTCAAAGGCCGTCAGGCTTTCTTTAAAAAACAATGTTCGTTTCTGAATAAGTCTGTAGCCGATAGCTCTGTTTTGTTTTGTTTTATTTTAATCCGTTTGTAGTCTTTCAGAGATATCATCTGCCCCCCTTTCCTCCAAGTCAGTGGTTCTGACTCACAGGAATAAAAGACAAGTCAATTTTGGGAAGTGGTGGGTTGAATAGGTTAAAAAGAGAAGAAGGGGCTTTCTTTTATTCCTCTGAGGGAGTGTTTTCCTCCCAATGTGTATTGTTTTCTCTCAGAGCTGACCGATAAATACTCACAGTTCTCTGAGAATAAGCTCAACAGAAAACAGAGAAGGATTTTAAAACACTGATCAAGTTTGAGCCACGATTGATGATTTTTTTATTTTTATTTTGCCTTCCAGTCATTCAGCTGCCTTCTCGTTTAAAGAAGACATCCTTTTTGTGAGACATATACTTTACAAGGTGAAAGGCTTTCAGGTGTGAAAGCAGGAATTCCCCGTGTCTTCTGGTTTAGTTGACTGTGCTGTCAGTCAACGAAACCACTTATTAAGTGTGATTAGATGCGCCCTCCTGTCCCCTGGCCTCGGCAGTACTTGTCTGTGGCTGGTTTTCTTCAGCATGTGCTGTCGTTTTTCCCGGTATGATGCCTCAGGGGTCGAGAGCTTGAGATGCAACTGCAGCGTAGATGGGCTCTGTAGGAAACGTTTTTATGCAGAGAAAACAGAGCTGTTGTTGAACTGATTTAGTTTGTATTGTCAAACAAAAAGCTTAGTTGCAGGTTCACATTATGCACATCTTCTTTTTGCATTTTCTCATTCGGATTCCAGCTTCCAAGAGGCAGATGCTGCATCAGCAGAAACTCATCGTTTGAAACATGCTAATTCTTACGGAACAACTCAAGTGCCGAGAATAAAAAAAAACAAAAAACAAACAAAAAAACAAAACAAAACACAAAAAAAATTTTTAAAAAAGTTTTTATAAACAACATAAACTATTTTTTTTTACAATTTATATATTTAAAAAAAAAAGTCCTATTGTTATTTTCATGGAGCCCCACTGTACTTTTGCCATCCACAGCTCTGAGTGGTGTTAATATAAGACGTTAAAAACGTATTCTATCTTTCCATTTATGAACTACATTTACCACAAAAAAGTATTTATTCCTTGAACTTTTATTTTTACATTTCTATCCTCATTTTCAAGCAGAAAAATATGTTAAAATCGGTCTTTACTGTAGCTAAAATCCAATAAAAAAAAGTTGCTGCCAGCAGCCACAATGTATGATTGGATGATGCATCCAATTATAAATAAATATTTTTAAACTTTTTTAAAATTTGAAAATAGGTTTAGCTCAGTAAATTTAATAGTGAGAAAAGTTTTTACCTTAAAGGTCTAATCTGTGTCCAAAAAGAGAAACTCTTAGAATCAGAGAAAAAGCTAGTCTAAAAAAGGACAACAAACATGAATCAAATGACAGGGAAAAAATATAGATCTCTTAGAAATAAACAATACATTAAAGAAAAACATCTGCAGAAAGATTAAAATGTTTGTTAATTTTTCCTTTAATTTAACATTTTATTAGACCTATTTAAATGTTTAAAGGAAACTTATATAGCACTGAAAGATGTCCACAAACAGAATAAACAAATAAATAAGTCCACATTTAAATATATTTTAAAACATAAAAGAAATAAGAACATTTGAGTAACTGTTTCTTTAGCAAATATTTTTTTGGTGTATTCATTAATTTTTTTGAGGCATCAGTGATTCCATAAGTTTGATCCATTTGGAAATAAATTAAATTAAATAGATTTAATTTACATGTTTATGAAACTGTTTATGCTGCACTCTTCTTTTATTTCTAAAATTCTGTGACTTTAGGATAAGACTTAATGACAGATAGAATATTTTCTCTAATATTTTCCCATCCAGTGGCGAGATCCGTGAGTCCTTGACCACGCAGAACGCCATCGTCTTCGCTCCAGTTTCACATTTATGCCATTAATGCCCTCATATCTGTTATTTGTCCACTTTTGATCTGTTTGTTTATCAGAAGCCAATGTGTTTCTTCAATGTTTCCTGATTTGACACAAATTGCCACGACAGCAGGCACGAACAAAAACGCACACCCTGTAATTAACATCGGACACAATTATCCGAGCTCGGCCCGCTGGCAGAGAGGAAATAATCAGGATGGATCCTGAGGGGCTCCAGCAGAACTGCGGAGGACATGTGTGCCTAATGCAGCAGGTATTTCCCTGCTGTGTTGTTGGAATCTGAGAAAATCGGACCAACAATGAAGGAAACAGTGGAAAACAGCGGGAGCAGGATGAGATGAAAATGCAGGAAAAGTGTTTCCTTTGACAGAAACCTGTTGCTTCTAGCAGCCACTAAAGGACGGAGCTCTCTAATATTTTGTCAGTGGTGTCAATCATTTTCACCCAACATCATTCACATTTGATCAATTTTTTCTATGAGATGGCAACGAAAGCAAACCCAATCCACATTTAGGAAGTCCTTCTATGTCCCAGCCTGACTATTATTCATCCATTATTCCTCTTTTTTTTCATCAGATGCCCCCCCCCCCTTTCTGTCATCCTCTCTGTATCACTCCTTCCCCCACTTCCTGACTCCTTCCTTGGTCATTTGACCCCTAAATGTTAACAGATGAGAGGACACAACGCCAATAGTCATTTACCGCGCTCTGAGTGACTATTGTGTGTCTGCTCTGGTTAATTCTCCCCCCTATTTGGCCGTCTCCATCCCATCAATGACCTGTGGGTGGGGGTGGGGGCGGTGGGTTAAGCCCACAATCAGATCCCAGAAATCTCTGCAGAGCTTGGGTTTTTGGTTTTAAACCGGGGAAATATTTTGTTAGCCGCATCACCAGGTATAACTAAAGAAATTATCGAAATACATTTTACATTTTTGATTTATTTTGTTTAAAGACCCACTCTGAATAATTTTTTTTTTTTTAACGTGTTTGTAAACAGATGGATGTCGGGAAGTAAGGACGGGCTTACTCTGCACCAACAGTCCCAGAGGTGAATTTCTAATGAACTTCTTCCACTCTGCAGAAACTATGTCGTAGAAAATGACACAAGTTTTTTTTATTTTGCCTAAAAACAGCATAATCATGATTGAAAGACCTCTGGGAACACTTTGAAAATAGATCAAAAACTGATCAGAGTGGGACTTTAAACAGTTTGATCCCTGTTTTAAAACCAGCCAACATTCACAGGTCTTAGGCTTCATTTTATTGATCCTTGTGAAGGACTTCTTTGGGAAACTAGATGATGATGACCGAAACGTCTAAAAACAATCCCATCATTTTGACTTTTCAAAATGAATCTCAACATTTTTCTTACAAAATTAGAGTAAAAACATGTTTGGAAGTGGACTACAGCATCTATGCAACGGTCCTGTAAGATGAACTATATTCTACTACAAGGAGTTCTTTGGTTTTCGTCAGATAAAAATAAAAGTGCACCTTTCCTGTTTAAATCTGATTGTTAGAACATGCAGAGCGGTAAAGTTCTCCAATTTGACATGACATCAGTTCAGCGGACTGGTTTTGGTTTTCATTGTTCTGATGAAGGATCTCATGGATAAGGCTGAAGTTCAGTTCCTCTGAGGTTAGGTTGCTTCGTGCTCGTGTGCAATCTGATATTTGGACTTCTGATGTAAGGGAAGCCTTTGTGTTGCCGCAGAAATGACAAGCTCGCTGCAGAAGTGCTGCAGCATCACTCCATCTTTTGTTTGGGTTGTGTGTCTCACTTCTGTGGTCTCTGTTGTGCTCTGTGTGGCTTTCAGGGGGAAGCTTTGCCTGCAGCTCTGGTGGAGCTGGTTAGAAACACTCCCATCTCCTCCATAGAAGACCTTGAGTTGCTGCTGCTCACTGACTCCATAGGTAAAGAAACAGAACCTTTTCGAAATCCTTCAAACTTGCTACAGATTCAACAACAATTTGTTTTTAATGTTTTGCTAAAGTTGTAAATAAATTGTATTTTTTGTGTGGAATTAATGCAAAAATATACTAACATTATATATTACACAAGGATACATCTGCAGCTTTGTTTTTATGACTTTCTTTGGGTCAGGTTGCCTTTACTCTGACTTAGGATGCGTTCACACTGAGCTGTCTGGTCCACACCAATTTTTTATGGGTGTGAAAACGTTTCTGAATTCTTGTAATTAAGCAGTTTGACTCTCTTGAAAACCATTCTCTTGCAAGTGAATCCTGGTGCAGTTCAGCAACATTATGAATGCACGAGGAGGTGAGGAAGCACTGTTCATTTGGAATTTAAAAATAGTCCGTGTCAGCTACAGAGCAAATCGTAAAACTTCTTCAAATTAAATACATTTTACAAGAGGAACTATCAGTATACGATAGTCTGAGGATTAGTCAGAACTAATGGTCAGCGCTTGTTTATCCCTTTATTACCATAGATGTCATTGGCAAAACAAAATAAACCACATTCGTTGAACTACAGTAGCTCTCTGAACGTTTGCACGATTTCTGAAATTTCAATGGATTCTCTGTCAGAATTTATTGGAATTATGTTTATTGTGTAACAGTTGAAGAATTACGGTAGTTCAAAGAACGTCAACACCGGTCCCAAAGCTCGAGTTAAGGAAATTAACTTTTAAGTTATTGCTTTAATCCCGGATCTGTCACAAGTGACACCTAAATAGCACATGCTCTTTGGTATGCAGTCATTTTTTTCAATGAGAGTCAGCTAATTTTGGCTAATTGAAAAACAGAATTAGCTGATTTACACTGACTGCATTAGAACATCACAACTGTAAAGTGTTTCATTTTGGCACACGACAGCTTTTCTCTGGTTCATGATTCTCTGGAATCACGTTAATTGCGTAAACGCTTGAAGAGTTCTGGTAGTCAAAAGAATGTAAACATTGGAGCTAAAGCTCCGGTGTGTCAGAGTTTATATGTATGCATTTGGTGGAATCCCAGCTCGATCAAACTGAAACCAACAGGTTTGTTCTTGTGTGAAAGTGCTTTTACTCTCTTTGGTTCACTCTTACTCCTTTTTGCTGGAGGGTCTGCTGACTACGTTCACTCTGCAGAGAACCGCACTGGAGTTCACTTCAGAGAAAACAGAGACAGGATGAATCCACACCTGTTCAGATGAACTTTCACACCTACTGCTGCTGCTGCAGCTGCAAAAAAAAAAAAAAACCTAACTGTGGTGCAGACTAAGCTGTCCAGTGTTCTCTTAGAGGCTGATGAGATGAACCTCTATAGCTTCTGTGAAGAACAATTGGGAAAGACATGAAAGCAAATCTTATACCAATATAAAGTTTGTCTTTACATGAATCCACTGAACAACAGATTTTGGCCTGATTTGGAATGAAGTACTGTTTGTTTCTGTTGTTTTGTCTCAGATGAGCAGGATGAGTCTGCCGCAGCCAATGGAGGTCACAGACTGCCACGGAGCCTGGGTGAGCTGAGCCTGCTCGGTTCTTAGGTTTCCCACGTTTGAAATCCAAATCTGATTCTGTTTCCTTTTAGCAACATCTCCTCACAGCGTCCTCTGTATAACTGCTCTGAACGTTCTGCCTGGTTTTCCTCGAGTTTGGTTCTTCATGAAGAACATCAAACAGCATTAAATCTGCTTCTCAATATTCTGTAGGATTATCTCTCTGAGAGACTTTAATTTTCCACCCTTAGCAAAAAGTAGTTTATTTAAGTGTACTACAAGTATAACTGGTTTATACTAAAAGGGATGAAGTACACTTGAAGTTTACTTTTTACTTTACTATCTATTAGGAATGTAACGATTCATTTGAACTAATTGTTTAATTCAATATTTGTGGATGACGATTCGATTTGCCTTTGATTTCGGTTTATTTTGATTGGATCCGATTCACGGATCTAAAATGAATCCAGGTCACCCTCAGCCAAAACTTCAACCAATGTGTCTCACCTAGTACTGAACAGTGCAGGCGAATTTTTCCAGATTCCTTGTATTTCTTGCAAGATAGTCAAGTGTAAATAAAATGTACCACATATTGATTTTGCACATTCTCAAACCATTTTTTGAACGGTATCGGTAGGATTCGGTTCTGCCTCAGACAGGTCGGTCTGGCAGGATCACAGAAAAAGAAACCGATTGATCGATTAATGGTTACACTCCCAGAACCTCTTGTTTTCCCACTGGGCAGTTTGCTCCACTCCACAATTCGTTCCCGTTAGCAGGTGTGAAAGCTCATCCGAACTCTAGTTCAGACCAACCAAGTGAATGCTGGTCTGCCTGCAAATAAGAGTCATGTTTCACTAGAAGTGAACCCTTGGTGGTTCAGTGACAGTGTGGCTGCAAGTGGTTTTTTTTGCAGACCAAAAACCAAAATTGAGCTAAAAGAATATATGAGCTGTGCATTTCATGCAATATGATATGATCTATTGAGATGGTCCACTGACACTAGACGGTTATCTTGTGATATGCTTTTTTTCCCTTTCTGATCAATCTGAGCCATGCTATCCTTAAACGAGCTGCTGTGATAAATTATAATGCTTTCTGGGCAGATGTTTTAAATCTTAAGAGTGCAATGTTAAAGCAAACCAAATCTAATTATGTGAAATGTATTGATTAAGAAGGTGCCCCAAAGCCAATCTAAATCAGTGTGAAAGTGGTTTAAAAACTGCTTTGATTTCTTTGATACATTTGTTGTTAGGAATCCTAACAATAGTTACAAAGCCAGCAGTTTGGATCAATCAAAAGCCACAAACTGACTTGTAATAGTTAAAGTGAGCCAAGTCTAACATGGATGGTGTTTTGTTTGCTCCTCAGACGCTCAGCCAGCTCAGCAGGCCCTGTGTAAAGTTCGCACTGAGGTGGTGGAGGTCACCCGGGCCATGCTGGACCGCAGCAACGCTAATTTCCTTCTATGGCCTCCATGTGTGGAGGTGCAGCGCTGCTCCGGCTGCTGCAACACCAAGAGCTTGCAGTGTGTCCCCGTTCTCACACACACCAGATACCTGCAGGTAAATACAAAGTGTTTTTCTATATCAAATATTTTCATTCCTCTGCTTTTTTTGCTTCTTCTTGTGTTTTGGATCCTGATTGATGTTTGGTGTGATGGTCATGGCCACGATCAGAGGCAGATGCAGAACAGGCGGTTGTGCTTAAGTTGTGCAAGACATTATTGAAAACAAAACAAAAATCTATCATGTGTTTTCTAACAGTGTCTGTATACCAGGAAGTATACAAGTACAATTTATTCTTTGACTTTGTCAAAACAAACACTTTCCTCAAATAAAAATATTTCATCCTGACTTCTCCAAGCTGTGAATGCATCTGATTTTTGGCACCAGTTAGTGTCTGATTGTAGAATTTGTTCTAAAAATGAAATCCTGCCTTTTTACTTCCCTCTTCATCTCCAGGTCTTGAAGATTGAGTACATCAATAAAAGGCCAACATATGCCAAAGCGGTGGTGTCAGTCGTGGACCACGTGGAATGCAGATGTCAGCCAGCGCCACGTCTCCCGGCAGCCAAGAAAAAATCCTTTCACAGACAGCACAGCCACCTGCATCGAAACCAAACGCTCAGCCAAGCACCTGTGCAGGAACAGGTACAAGTATTGTTATGCACCCTGGAGTCTTCATAGGCCACTTTTGGCTTTGTGAACTCTCCCCACGGCTGAGTTTAGTGTGAAACTGGATACACTCGTTCATATGCATTCAGATCCAACACAAAGATTGATATTTTTTTCAGCAGACTCCTGGCTGGTTCAAATACTTATTTAAAAAGCAGCAAATTCAGCCTTCAAACCTATTTATTTTTTGTTTCTATAGCTGTTGCTCAAAAAGCAGCTTTAACAAACAAAACCTTCACAGCCACAGTTATATTTGTGGAAAACAAACTGAATCCACTGCTGTCTGGTATGATATTTAGGGACACTAAGGCAATGCGGTAGCTTGTGGAGCACAGCCGGTCACTGATCAGTGGAAGCACTAGAATGAAGTCAGCATAAAAACAACTATTCTGTTTTAGTCACAACTATTTATTAGAGACACAATAAGTTCTGGTGAATCTGCAGACAGCTGTGACAGCGTGGACCAGGAAGTCACAGGACTCAGTTTGGGCAGCTGGGCATGGGGGCTGCATGACCAGGAGGCAACTATGTTTCTGCAAAGATTTTTCAAAAAGTTTAAATTGCATCAACACTCACCACACCCTGCACCCAAAGACGAGAGAGGGAATCCCATCAGAAGATTTGAAGTCCAGTTGATTCAACTTAAATTCAACTTAATTCAACGTCACCTTCACTGACATCCCATTGAAATTAGTGTGACTCTCGTTCACACACTCAACAGCAGAAACTAAAATGCAACACAAAGTGAGTGGCTGAACAAGACATTTTAATAACAACATTGAAGTTTAGCTTCCTACCTCTAACAGCTGGTGGCGGTCTAACACGTGGTCAAAGGAGAAAAAAGCAAAAGAGTTAGGGTGGGCCTGGTTGCAGACAAGATGGCACCCAGACATCAAGCGTTTGAACCCCCTGTGCATGTTTTAAAGTCCGCCTCTGATTCCCAATTGGATTAAGCACACCTTTGTTAAAAACACAATGAGACTGAGCAAGTTTTGATGCTATCCAATAGTTTATCATGTCGCTACATATAAACAGAACAGCAGACGCACCTACATGTTTCACCGGGTAAATACACAGAGCAATACACAGTGTCACAGTCTACGACTTTCTGACTAAGGTCCTTTTTCTTTTTGTTTATGTAGGGATGAAAAAACTAAAAAAATTGAAACGTTTTACAGGAGGAGAAACTCTACTCATCACCAGAGGCGTAGCCAACTTTTTGATCCTTAGGTGTTTGTTGGAAAGTATTCTTGTGCATTAGAATATTTGTTTTAAAAACACAACATTCACAACCGACATACCGTGAAAGAAAATAGATTTTTTAAAAATGTTTTTCTTTTTTTTTTTGCATCAAGGTGAAGCTGCACCCAAAAGATGAGCTGCATCAGCTGGATGAGCTAAAGCAGAACCAGAGGGCTCACCTGGAGGACCTGTTGGAGCAGCACTGGAGCTCCAGAGGAGACACCTTCACGCAGCTTGGGGAAGGCTACAGCCTCGCTGAGGAGGACACATCTCGCTCTGGAGAGGCTGTGTTCTTTGCTCCACACTGGGCTCATAATTCCACCAGGCTTCTTGGAGCTGAAGAGCAAAGAGAGACACAAGAGGATGCAGAGAGGAAGGAAGAAAAAGTCTCAGAGGACAACAAAACCTTTTCCACAGTAGACACTGTTGGTCTGGAGGCTACAAGAGAGCTGGAAGACAATGTAGATGGACTGAAAAAGACTAAAGGGAAAGACAATACAGAAAAGACACACATGCAAACACACAACCAGCAAAGAAAAGATGACAAATCTACGTTTTTGAAGAGCCACACAAGTGGACTTTATCAGCAGGTTACTGAAAATCCTCGAGAAGATGTCCTGATTGAGAGACTTGGAAGCAGAATCCAACCCACCAAAGAACCAAATCCAGAACCTAGAAGGAGAGAAAACGAGACTCCAGAGGTGGAGAGGATTTTACAGATGGAGGAGGAAAAATTAGAGGCTGAGAGAAAAGAGCTTCTCCTTCTTCACAAGAGGCTGGACCAGGAGAAGGAGGTGCTGCGACAGCAGCAAAACAGAAGAGAGGAGGAGGAGCGGCAGAGAGAGGAAGAGGCAGAAGGCGATCAACGCCATTCTGCGAAAACAGTTACACAAAAACCAGGTGGGGATTGCTTTGGTAGTCGAAGATTACATCGGTTATTTTCTTCATTAGTTACAGTCAGCGTTTGATGTAACCCAATATGATCTATTTACTGTCATAAAGGGTTTCAAGACACAGCTCATAACGTGACAGTGACTCGTTGTCACATTACGCTTTTTAATTCTAAAATGACTGAGATGCATTTCGTCTTAGTCTTTACAGACTCAAGCCCTTTCATTTTATTCTTGAGCTTCTAATAAATGTGTTTAGTCCTGTTGTTCTACATAACCAATTTATTTTAGTCTTTCTGAGACAAGCATTGCTCAGGTTCTCTGTTTGGTCTTTGATTTGTATCTTTATTATTATAAGTAGTAGTATTATTTCTTTTACTATTTTCAAAGTAAATAGTTAGTTTTTTATTTTTATGGCCTAATATGACTAAAGTTGTGTGTTGGTCCACTAGTTTTATCTGTACTTTCACTTTACCAAAAAAAAAAAAAACAGATATAAGTCATTATTAAACCATATTACCCCTAATCCTAATGTAAAATACTCTTCAGTATATATGGCACTACAGAGTTTATGTTCTTCTGCAGATTTTACAAAGAAAGTAACTTAAAAGTCAAAAAAAGTATTGTATTTCTGAAAAAGTAGCTTTGTAAATGAAGGGATTACTTTAAAAGTAACCTGCACAACACGTCATAATTACATTAAATGTTTTTGTTTGAAGTACAGTTCGAAATTAAAAACACACATCAATCAAAACACTTGTCCACGCAAGAACACGCAAGTCCAGTTAAAAATAGCTTTCCAAGATAACCCCATAGGAACTATTTACCCTTTCAATTTAGGACAAGTCAGTTTCTTTTTAAAAATAATTTACAGTTAAGGTTGACCCAAGGACAGGAAAGAACACAGAATCACTGGAACACCTGTTGTAAGACAATAGAAATACTTTTTTTTAATGAACACAACCTCCAGCAGCAGCAAAACTCAAGATGTGATTTGATGTCAGTAGCATATTATTTGTGGCAGAGTTCAATTGCTCTACCTTTAACCTAGGTCACATATCCCACAATGCCACTACGGAGCGACCTGAAAGCAAGCTTGTCAGTAAATTTGGCAGGTGGCCAAACGGTGGCATTTGTAATCAGGAGGCGGCTGTCGCAGTTTTACGCTGCGGCTTTCAGAGAACATTACAGTTTTACGGCGACTGGAAGATTTTCCCCAAAAGTTGACATCGGTCAGTCGCTGCCCAGGCACATTTAGAGGTCACCACTGTCCAGTGGCAGGCGGGGATGCCACCATAACGAAATTGGGCGACAGACTGTGTTCATAAAAATTGGACTATAGCATGAAATCTTGAAGATTCTGCTGATGCCTCCCCATCGCATGGTGGCGGTTCTATTTGTGACTATAGCATTTGCAGCACAGCCGCCCCTGCAGACTGCAGTGTTACATTCTGCTCTGCTGTTACAGAGACAACCACCACCACGCGGAAACCATCGGCTCCGACAGTGCCCAGACTTCTGCTTCGTCCAAACCACATAAAGAAAAGGATGAAGAAGAACCGCAAACGGATCAGCAAGGCAGCTATGAGAGCGATGCTGATGTAGTTCTGAGAGGATCCGGGTGAGGTCACCTCAAAACTTTGAAATGAAGAGAAACATGATCATAATTAAAAAGAAAATGATAAAAGCAAAGCGAATAAGATGTTTTTCATTTCCTCCTCAGGGAGACACAGCAATTAAGGAGCTGTTGAGGACAATCCCTTTTGTTCACGTATTTATTCATTTGTCGTTTAACCAGCTCTTCCTGTGAGATCTCCCCAGTAACACTACTAATGACATGCTGAACCTGTAACTACTCCTGGATGGAGTTCAGAAGAGTGGGGTAAAAAAAGAAGGATTTTCTCAGGACAATGCTTGCCTTGACGACAGATGACAGGATGACGCACCAAAGGAGACTCAAAGACTGAAGAAAAAGACTAAAAGCAAAAGTGAAGAAGCCCGCCTGTACAACTGTGGAAACGAGTGCAATTTCAGAACTCTTCCTGAATCCTTTTTCAGATATCAGCAGAGAGAAGCTGCACTTAAATGTTGACGTGTTCATGTCGGGTGTCGGAAATGAAAAGTGTATTATTTTAAGCTGAAATAAAAACTACATTTGGAGGGAAAAAAAGGATCAAACAGAGACATAAATGTTGGTTTGTAATTGGATAACCATCAAGATAACCAAAATGACTAACAACAGAAATGCTATGTGTGATATCAGTCATTAGCATATTAATGTGATGGTCTGTCTTTAACCGTATGATTCGTACTATGTAACACTGGAACAAAAAAGCATGGTGAGAGGAGTCCAGATCTGAGATGTGACCGCTACTATCCTTATTTATTTGTCTTTACTGTCACAGTGGAAATAGGGTTCTACACAAATATTGCAAAAAGCAAAGTTGCTCAGAAAAAGCAGCTGATCTGTTATGTTTTGGTTGTTCGGGCCAAGTTTAAAAAAAAATAAATATGCAAAATTCTCCATGTCCTACCAGCTCCCATGAATATTTGTGGCCTCTACACCTCTGTCTTGTATCCCAACAGGAAATGTCTTTTTTTTCTTTATTTTTGTCTTTTTTCCCCTCTGTTTTCAGTGCAAATCCATTCACTCTGTCATCGGACTGTGTCTGAGTGCAAAAATATCATATCTGGTAACTCACAGCAGGGCTGCCCTGTCCGGGTCCGTGTCATTTTCCATCAATTCTTACTTCACTCACTGTATATGCACAATAAAGTGGTTCAGCTTCGATGGATCAAATGGGACCTGGAACCATCTAGGGATGGGTGATATGGCCAGAAAATAAAATCATTCCATTTCCAATTTTTATCAATTGTTTTTCCTTCCCTTTACTTTCTTTAACAAAAATGACAAATGATAATACATTTAAAAGCTCATTTATTTTAAAATCTTGGCCTGAAAACAACTGAACACAAGCTGTAAAAATGTTTGTAAAATGTGTTTTGTGAGCTGACGCTAGCTTGAGCATCTTGCAAAGAGAAACCCCTCTCGCACTCGACAAAGAGCCTTAAACAAATTCATCATACTTTCACTTTTGGTAGCAACAACCTTCAAACAGATTTTGTGGCCCAACCAGTCCCATAGAACGGTAGTAACTAGCTAGCAAAACTCTTTTAAAAATTTTAATGTCTCAGTGAGAAACACTGAACAACGAATGCGCAAGAACGCAGAGTGTTTAAAAAGTGTTTAAAATCTGGATTTTCCCCAAACAAAATACATATTCTTAAAAAACAAAATTTGGATTTACAGATAAAATTGATTTAACGCCAAGCCCTAGAATCAGCTGATTCCAAAGAATCAGCTTACAGTTTAGAGAACCAGCAAGGGTGATTTGGATCCACGACCCGTTTCTGGTAGCTCTGTTTTAAGCCCTGACCCAACCAAATGCTGAATCAGAATGGACACAAAGTGAGGCTTCCTAAGTAAAATAATTGAAACCGTTTAATAAGGTGGGCTCCAGGCTCCAGAACACAGAGCCTTCTAGAAGCAGCACAGCACGCCACAAAGATTAAAACGTCATCGGTGCAGCACTGTGTCCACTCTGCGTTCTCCTTTAGTTGAACCCCTCTGCATGAAAGGCCAAACATCAACACACTTCAGGTTTATTCATTCTGCGTCTCCAAATGAAAAAGACAATCAACTGCTGTGAGCACAGAAATGTATGAACTCTTAAAGATATTGACAAACAAGGTTTGTTTTTTTACAACTGTTAACTCAATTAAAAAGGTAATAAGGGAATGTCTGTCCTAACCTTGCAACATGATGCTATTTCCATATAAGAATCTAATGTGATCAAGTCTGCTTTGCTGTCGTTTTTCTTGTGTTTTCTTGTGGAACTAAATGTCAAACTAAACTTGCACAAGATTGAACATGGCTCTAGTTTGTTTGGATTTTAATGTGACTTTAGTATGGTGGTTAGGGGCAAAGGTTTGGCTTAAGTCTAAAGGTTATGAAAGTGATTTCAAACTTAGTAAATATGGTAAAAATGGAAATCAATTTTGAAAATTAAAATGACAGAACACAATAAGTCAATTTTTCAAAGGGGTTTGACTGAAAAGCTAAATTATCTGCAATGTAAAAAATTGGAAAATTTAAAACTCCCCTAACCTCTTGATGCAAATGTGCATCAAACACCTTCAGCTCCTAATTGACCTTCATTTAGTATTGAAAGCTATTGACAAATGTTTACGCTACTTTCTTAGGTTTTTATGGGACAAAACAGGACTACAGGGATTTTTTATTTTAAAAAATTGAGTGAAAATGCTCATTTTATTACATGCAAATATATACTTTACTTTTGGCTGAGAAGAACAGGCTTGACTCATAATAAGGCAAAATAATTTCAATGCATCCACTTTGTCCTCTATAATCACTCTTCTTTGACTTTACAAATTTAAAGCAGCACTAAATGATAAAACAGGTCTCTTAAATCAACCAGGTCTAACTTGAATTAATAAGATTTAGACTCAGGAAAACTTTAGCCATTTTCTAATTTTTAAAGCAATTAAGAGGCAATAAAATTAAAAAAATTAAATAAAAAGCACAGAAGGACATAAAATACTGATGTTCCAGGTTCTTTTTTATATAATGACTAAAAAATACATCTAACAATAAAGTTAGTTTGTGCTCGGGAACTGAATTTAGTCTGTTTGACAAAAGAAAGAGAGGCTGCACAAAAGCAGGTGAACTTTGGCACACACTCATGTTTTTGTTTGTTTTCATGGTTACACACTTGACTCTTGGCTCCAAAAACTCTCCAACTCAGCATTTAGCCGCACATCACTGCATCCGAGCCAAACTGTCATATGGTCTCCTGTCTCAAACTGTCTCAAAACCCAATAAATCTTGTATGGTTTGTAGACTGAAGAGGGTAATTTACAGAACTGTGGCTTGCATGTAACACCTTCAAGTTAGTGTGTGGTCAGGTACTATTACAGCTTCCCCACAGCCAGTCTCACACATGGACTTCAATTCCAAACTGCAGGTTGTCTCCAAATTCAGCATCAAGGTGGGATATGTTTTGCCATTTGTGTTTCTGCAGCATCCCACCTCCTGCAGACATTCAAAAAGCAGGGAGAAGATGTGACACAGGCCGAGCACTCATTCAAACACAAATAAGGGTCTCCATG